>BLSH010474788.1:436850-447555 GCA_018402905.1 Glandirana rugosa | reverse complement strand
CGGAATCAGAAGGATATTTCACCGCGTAGACACACTACACATCTTGTCACGGCGTCGTTATTACTGTAAAGATTCCCTTTTTTACAGTATCTTTGTATCTTTTCACTGCCGTCTTTTTCTGACTCATCAGGTAGCTCAGACGGGGAAAAATAAATAAATAAAAAAATATATATATATATAAAAAAAATGTAATTGGAACAACAGACTGATACCTAAATACAAATAGGGTTCGTACAAACTTCGGTAAATGACAACTGACAGAGTGTTGGAGACAACCATCAAATAAGGTTAGTAGTTGGTGGGAAAGTCATTAGGTTGTGAGACAGTCAACAGTAAATGGCTTCAAACATGCTTGGGATAAACATAAATCCATAGTCAGACAACAAGGTTAATGTAAAAAAAATATATATATATATAAAAAAATAAATAAATAAAAAGGGGCAGACTCGATGGACTACTCAGTCTTTTTCTGCCGTCACTTTTCTATGTTTCTATGACATTTTTTCCCTTAGAAATGTCATTATTGCTGCGGCACTGTTCTACACATCACACAGATGCGCCACTTTATAGGAAGACTAAGGCAGCCCCCCCCCCCGGCATTATATTTAAAGGAATATTTCATTTTTATTGTTTGAACATTATTAACATCACTGCTCCTGAAAAAATGTTTATTTAAAAAACTTTGCATATAATTTATTGTAAAGCGCTGTGCAAACTGTTGGCACTATATAAATCCTGTATAATAATAATATAAGCCTCTGAAATTTGGACTTTTGATTTTTCATGTTCTCATACACTTTAATAGGGTCTGCATGTTCACTGGAACGTTTTGTCTGTTTGAGGTGTTCTGGTGGGAACCAAACCAGGGGGTGTTCAGCCCATCCCCACTTTTGAAGCAAGGAGTTGTTTTAAAGGCATTGTATGCTTTCAAATATTTTTATTGTTTTAACTAGGTATTAGTTAAAACAACAAAAACAAAAAATACAAAAAAAAATGAAAGTAGGCACTATTCTCAGAATTTTTAAATACTAACAAAACTAGGCAAGGATTCCCCTAAAAATTCTGACTGGGCTTCAATTATCACCTTTTAAACCCAGTATTATAAGATCAAAAAATATATTGAAGAAACACTGGCATGTCCTTAAAAATTATAGGACCCTAGGGCCAGTTTTGTGATCCCATCACATGTTATACACGGAATATAGTTTATTTACTGGAGTGCCCTTGTGGCCTCTAGTATGTTGGCAAAACTACACGCAATTTAGAAACCTGAACAGTAGAGCATGTCACAAAGAAAGGGTTCTAGGGCCATAGCCTATGCAGGCATTACGCCTCTGTACATCATAAAGACCTTACAGGACTTAAAATCATGGGAGTTGATAAGTTCACCCACCACTGGAGAGGAAGCAGTTACAGAGAAATACCTAGAATGGAAACCAAATAGATTTACCAGATGAAAACTTTTAATCCCCTTGGTTTAAATATGGATTGGGACATCAACTGTTTCATTAACATTAGTTGATATAGATTGCTGTTTGTAAAAGAGGAATTTATTCTCTTTCAGCTGGTCTTTGGTTTTTGCTATTTATGATCGTTACCATTTTTTTGTAAATAAGTATATATATATATATATATATATATATATATATGTGTGTATTATGTATATTTTTTAATTTTTAATTTTCTTTTTTGACAGTTAGGCACATTCCTTATTAACAAGGAATATTTGAACAATCCTTGGTCTCCATAACCACTTATGAATTGATTTCTTTTAATTTTTATTTTTCTATATTTGCACTAAGAGGTGTAATTTTGATTTTAAAGTGGTTGTCAACTCTTGACAATCACTTTAACCTACAGGTAAGCTTATAATAAGGCTTAATACAATAGTGTAATAGCGCTAAAAAGGTAATGTCCATAGACTGTAAGATGCATTTAAATCAACCGCACAGTAAAGACGGTAAGGCTTACCTGTAGCTTTCCTGCATATCTCCTAAACCTGCACAGTTTAGGAGATATCAGTGTAAATGCATGTCCCAACGTCATCGACACATGAGCAGTGAAGAAACAGCCTGACTGGGCCGTTTCTTCACGAAGTGTGCCGTAAATGATGACTCTCATGAACATGCGCAGGAGTGACGTCAGTGTGGAGTCCGCGCTGTGATTGGCCAGAGCCTGCGATCCTGGAAGAAGGCACAATCAACATGACGCCGGTCACAGCGATGCTCTGGGCCCGATGCAACAGCATCGTTCTAAGTATTTCATAATTAGCTAAAATGCTGTGCATACTAGATAATTATGCCTTTGTTTTGCTGGTGTTTTTTTTTCCCCCTCCCTTGACAACCACTTTAACCACTTCCTACCCGGCCACTGCACATATACGGCTGGGTGGGTGCTTCTTCCTTCTGAGTGGACATTCCTGAACGTCCTTCAGAAGGAGCCGGATCGCGCGGCTGCATGCCCGTGCAGCAGTGCGATCCCGATGCGCTCGTGTCACCCAGACACAGCACATCTCGGATCAGCAGGAGGGCTCTGTGATTAGCCCTCCTGATCACATGATGGCTGTGTCCAATCACAGCCATCATGTGATGTAAACAGAAAGCCGGTTGCTAGGCAATCGGCTCTCCCTCTCCTCAGACGGAAGTTGTCAGTGAGGAGAGGGAGAGCAGATCGCTGCAGCCGTGCAGTGATCAGTGTGTATGAGCTGGTTTTTACAGCTGTTTACACACTGATCACTGCCCCAGTGTCCATACACAGTGCCATCACCCCCCACATGTCCCCAGTGTCCCCACACATGTCCCCAGTGTCCCCACACATGTCCCCACACTTGCCCCCCTCACAGTGTCCAAACACAATAAAAACACCTGTCCCACATATGTCGCAGTAAAATCATCTGTCCCAATGATCATCTGCACACACATGTCCGTGTGATCATCTGCACACACATGTCCGTGTGATCATCTGCGCACATCTGTACATGATTATCTGTGTACATCTGTCCGTGATCGCACAAACCAATTATTATACACTTTTTCTGATTTTTTTTTCACCAAAGACATATAGCAGAATACATTTTGGCATAAATTTATGACAAAATTTGTTTTTATTGAATTTCTTTTAAAACAGCAAATAGAAAATATTGTTTTTTTTTTAATTTTTTCACTCTATTTTTGCTTATATCACAAAAAATAAAAAAATGCAGTGGTGATTAAATACCACCAAAAGAAAGCTCTATTTGTGTGAACAAAATGATAATAATTTTATTTGGGTACAGTGTAGCATGACCGCGTAATTGTCATTGAAAATGCGAGAGCACAGAAAGCTGAAAATTGGTCTGGGAAGGAAGGGGGTGAACAGAGGTTGCTGTTCCTCTTCTGAGGTTGCAGGCTCTTCCCTAGGCCCTGTTGTTTCCTCTGCTAATACTGATAAGGGAAACCCAGGAGAATCCACACCCTTAGAGGATTCCTTAGCAGAACCTTCAGGTTCTGAAGAACCACTTAATGGTGAATCTAGGCAATCCCAGAGCTCCCAGAATGTTGGGAAATCCCTTCCCACAAGGGCGTCATATTGCCCCGGTGTTAGAACAGGAAATGCAGATGCTTTGTCCCGAGTGAACGTGTGCCTGGCAACCTGTGTCCCAACCCTATGGTTGAAACAAGAGGAGGGGTATGTGACAGGAAGCCAGAAAAATCTATGGGTTGTGTCCAGGATGGGAGATATATTTGTCCCAGGTTAATGCTGTACACTGATTGCTTTAGTATTTGTGCTGTGTAGTGAGCCTGTTTGGGCTCAATGAGAGTTAACAAGCTCAAGTTTAACAGATAAAGCACCAAGGGCCCTATAAAACTCCCAGGTTGCCACCCCCCCCCATTCTGTGTAGCTATTCCTCTAACAGGTTCAGGTATGGCTATGTAACTGTTTATGAGAGAGTATTCTTTTTGTAACTCTGGTAAGGCCTTCTCTTACTTACTGTATTAAAAAAAACAAAACAAAACTCCCAGGTTGCCTAAACAAGGGGCTCCACCCTGGAACTAGATCTCTGTGCATTGCAGACTGGGGAGCAGCAATACCTCCGAATGGTGAGATGAAGTCAGTGTGACTAAAAGCCTCTGTTTATTTCTGTGTGACCGCCAACTGTCTGGGCAGCGGTAGGCTGTGGCAGAACAAGTAGTGAGGTTCCTGTGTCTTTGTAGTTAGTTGCCAAAAGTGACAATGGTTTACTTTCTGTTTTGTTTTAGTTTACCTGTTTTGATGCCTCCACTTTGTAACCACAGGCATGCTTTCACAAAGATCCTGCTGTCTGTCCGTGCCTACTTCACTTTCTTGTGACCCATCCAGGGGGTCCTGCACACCCCGCTACTGAGCTAATCGCTTGCAGGACAAGGGTCTCTTCCCAACAACCCTGGCCGGTGGTTGTCGATGACTGTGGGCGGGGAGTGTATTAGAATCTGGAAACTCCCTTTAACAAGGGGGCCCCCCATGTGAATGGGTATTGGGTACATTGCACCCCTACTCATTCACCAAAAAAGCAACAAAAAGTAAAAGCCACAAGAGACATTTTTTGAAAATTCCTTTATTAACCACTTCAATACTGGGCACTTAAACCCCCTTCCTTCCCTGACCAATTTTCAGCTTTCAGCGCTGTTGCAGTTTGAATGACAATTGCGCGGTCATGCGACACTGTACCCATATGACATTTTTATCATATTTTTCACACAAATAGAGCTTTCTTTTGGTGGTATTTAATCACCCCTGTGTTTTTTATTTTTTGCGCTATAAATTAAAAAAAGACTGAAAATTTTCAAAAACAATGCATTTTTCTTTGTTTCTGTTATAAAATTTTACAAATACCGTATATACTCGGGCATAAGTCGAGTTTTTCAGCACATTTTTTGTGCTGAAAAAGACCCCCCTCAACTTATACCCGAGTCAGTGTCTGTGGATTATCAGTAGTTTCACATTAAACAGAGCCGTGCTGCTTCTTTTTTTTTTTATTCTTTTTGGTTTTTTTTTGTTTGTTTTTTTCCCACATCAGATAAACGCTGTCTTAGGATTAATCATTTTAGTGATCATTTTTTTTTTTGGATTTGTATTCTAGCAAAAAGTAAGAAATTTGGGTTTTTTTTGCAAAATTGTCGCTCTTCTTTTGTTTATAGCGGCAATCAGAAATGACGCAGAAGTGATCAAATACCACCAAAAGAAAGCTCTATTTGTGGGAAAAAAGTATGCAAATTTCATTTGGGTATAACGTCGCATGACCGTGCAATTGTCATTTAAAATGACGCAGTGCCGAATCCCAAAAAGTGCTCTAGTCCTAAAGTGGGAAATCCTTCCGGGGCTGAAGTGGTTAAGCAACGCAGTTAGGTCAATTTACTGACACCTGATTGGCCCCAAGTATTGCTCCTCCCCTTTCCAATCTTAGTTCTGCTTTAAAGTGAATTACAGAGGTGGAAAACAAATTAATTGCAGGTGCCTACACCAGCTGTATATCCAGTAAAATGCATTTTATTATTTTTGGGAATGAATGCACATGTGTATTCACTGATGCTTTTAATATCTCTTTAGCTTTAACATAATAGTGTTTACTAGTTTTAGTTATGTAATTTGCTCAGTTATATTTTAACAAAGCAAGTAAAGTAAACTACTCACATAATTTTGCATGCGGACCTATAAAAAAAGTCTGCCAAAATAACACTAGGTATGTGGTTATAATTGATATCTACAGTATATAATAATAAAACGCAATACTGTGAGTTTTTACATCTAACATACATCTTTTATTTTTTTTACAACATAAAAATTAAAGATTTGAGAAATGAAGATTGGCATTTTATAAAAAGCTTGTAATTTGGAATTACTAGGTTAGATAGAAGCAGCTGTTAGAGCCTCTTCAGTGTTACTGTGTTACTGTATTATGTTATGCTATACCGGATCACTTACTTATTTACACTGTGTGATGTACTCGCTGGGAGCACTGAACAAAACACTGAACAAAACTACATGAAACTTATTACCAACGTGTATAGGAATTATAATTGTATGTATTACAAGTATTTTCATTGAATGATGGATAATTTAAATTAAGCTCAAGATTATTACAGTCTTAGAAGCTGTATAGTAGAAAATGCGTCATGCAGCATAATATACACTTTTATTCAAAATGCAAATCTGTTATTAATGTTTTAGGATAAAAAAGCTCAGACCAGCCAAATATTTTGTTGAAGAATAAGGCCAACTTGATATGTACATATACTATTATAAATATGGCTCCCATGCGCTGGATGTCTTCTGAGAAAGTGATAATGCCTACTAGTTCCCGCCACTAGCTTATGCCAGGGGGCGAGATGTTACTGGTGTGAGGGTGGATAAAAAAAGACACAAATCATCTGTGGAGCAGACACAACTGCTGAGTGAGGTGGAGAACATCTTACCCTGGAAGTAAGATTCGCCATACTAGTGAGACACATAAATATGGAAGGTTTTCCTATTTAGTATACATTCGTTACTTCACTTGACTTGTGGTATCGCCCTTGATCTCCCCCACAGACACATCACTCATACAGTATATACCTGGGGAGTCTGATATAGTTAAGGAATTTAACCCTTCCAGATCCGCGCTATTGCCAAAGTACGGCTCCAGCACGGATCTGAATTTCCTGGACGACGTCCATGGACGTCGCCCCCTGTGCACCCTCCCGGAGTGCACACACATGCCTGCGGGTTGGGCGGACTCGATGTCCGCTTGTGACCCGTGATCACCTGTCAGAGCTGCAGAATGGGGAACCGCCAATGTAAATACTGCGGTTCTCCGTTCTTTGAAGGGGGACATAACAGATCTACTGATCCCTGTGACCGGGATCAGTGAGATCTGTTATGTCCCAGCCAGCCCCGCCCCATACAGTTAGAACACAATGAGGGAACACAGTTAACCCCACCACTGCCCCCTTAGTGTTAACCCCTTCACTGCCAATGACATTTATACAGTAATCAGTGAATATTTACATTTCTGATCACTGTATAAATGTCATTGGTCCCAAAAAAGTGTCAAAGATGTTTGACATGTCCACTCCAATATCAAAGTCCAGATAAAAATCACAGATCACCGCCATTACTAGTAAAAAAATAAAAATAAAATAATAAAAACGCCATAAATTAATTCCCATACTTTGTAGATGCGATAATTTTTGCGCAAACCAATCAATATACACCGACTGCGATTTTCTTTTACCAAAAATATGTAGAAGAATATATATCGGCCAAACCCGATGAATCATTTTTTTTTGTTTATATTTTTTTTGGATTTGTATTATAGCAAAAAGTAAAAAATATTGTTCTTTTTTCAAAATTGTCGCTCTTTGTTTATAGCACAAAAAATAAAAACCGCAGGGGTGATCAAATACCACCAAAAGAAAGCTCTATTTGTGGGAAAAAATATAACAAAAATGTTGTTTGGGTACAACGTCGCACGACCACGCAATTGTCATTCAAAATGCAACAGTGCAGAAAAAAGAAAATTGGTCTGGGCAGGAGGGGGGTTTAAGTGCCTAGTGAGCAAGTGGTTAATGATATATTCCTTCTTAGAGGGATTTTCCCATTAACCTGGTTAAGACTGCAAAAATTGTGATTATAAGCATTTTTAAACGTAAAATAAAGGTTTTCACGATGCATTTACTAAAGCCCCTGTCCATCTCCTTTAGGGGTAAATATACAGTACTAGTCTGGTGTCGGTATCTTCTTCTCAGTAAATATTATATGCAAATACCACCACACTACTGTTGTGAAACAATATATAATGCTCTCACAACTAACAAAGTGAAGTGCTGCCCCGTTAAAAAATTAACATATGTGAATTGTGGTGGAACCCCCCAATGAGAATGTGAATCACCAGAATGTTGTATCCAACTTATGCTGATGAAATAATAACTGGTATATAACTCAATGAAATAACTAAGTGTATTGCAAATGTGATACATGAATATATATATATATATATATATATATATATATATATATATATATATATATAAAACACTATATAAAACACATAAATAAGTATATGTATTGTGCATAAAAGAACACAAATACACTTAGCCCATGTGATAATAAACAACACTTCCAAACAATTTCTTATATACACTATATTGTCAAAAGTTTTAGAACAACTACCTTTACACATGCATGAACTTTAATGGCATCCCGTCTTAGTCCGTAGAGTTTAATATTGAGTTTGCCCACACTTTGCAGCTATGAGAGCTTCAAGTGTTCTGGGAAGGCTGTCCACAAGGTGTAGGAGTGTGTCTATGGGAATATTTGACCATTCTTCTAGAAGCACATTTGTGAGGCCAGGTACTGATGATGGATAAATAGGCCAGACTCGCAGTCTCCGCTCCAATTCATCCCAAAGGTGTTCTGTCGGGTTGAGGTCAGGACTCTGTGCAGGCCAGTCAAGTTTCTCCAACCCAAACTCGCTCATCCATGTCTTTATGAACCTTGCTTTGTGCACTGGTACAAATCATTTAGTGGAGGGGGGATTATGGTGTGGGGTTGTTTTTCATGCGTTGGGCTTAGTGTCTTCGTTTCAGTGAAGGTAACTCTTAAGGCGTCAACATACCAAGACATTTTGAACAGTTTCATGCTCCCAGTTTTGTGAGAACAGTTTGGGGATGGCACCTTTCTGTTTCAACATGACTGCAAGCCAGTGCAAAAAGCAAGGTCCATAAAGACATGGATGAGCTAGTTTTGGGTGGAGGAACTTGACTGTCCTGACCGCAACCCGATAGAACACCTTTGGGATGAATTAGAACGGAGACTGCAAGCCAGGCCTTCTCATCCAACATCATAGCCTTCACTGACTTCACAAGTGCACTTCTGGAAGAATGGTTAAACATTCAAATAGACACACTCCTAAACCTTGTGAAAAGCCTTCCCAGAAGAGTTGAAGCTGGTATAGCTGCAAACGGTGGGCCAACTCAATATTGAACCCTATGGACCAAAGCCTCGTATACAGGATGCAAATTTCGGACGACAGAATGTCCGTTTTTTTGTTGGATGCTTGTCTCATGTCAGAAGTGAAGAGCGTACTAACGATATGAAATTTTTTGTACAACCAAATTCAACTTCAGAAGTGACGTAATGTGTTGAATAGTTTTGTATGTATTTTTTCATTTATGAGCATGCGTAGACGTGATCATACAATTTTTTTTCGTACGAAAACCGTACTAATAATGCAAAAATCGGACATTGAGTTACCATACAATTTTTTTTTCTAGTCTGCACAACCAGCTTTTGTCTTATGAAAAATCTAAATTGGCTGTTGAAAGGAACATACTAACGGGAAGTATTTGGAACAATCGGGCGTCGAACGAAAATTCCCATCCGAAATTTACATCGTGTGTACGGGGCTTAAGACTGGGATGCCATTAAAGCTCATGTGCGTGTAAAGTACCAATACTTTTGACAATACAGTGTATACGTAAGGTGTCCATGTTAATTGTTTCAGAAAGTTGGGAGATAAAAAAAATGAACAGTAAAGCAAGCATTTTTAAGAAAAGAAGTGCAACAATAGACCCTAGAAGCCAATTATAAGATATGCATTTTATGACTATTCTATACCAGCTTTCCATCTGACTTAGAACACAATATGTGAATTCTAAAGCACCTTTAGCGGCTTAGCTTTCACTGCCTCCTGGGGTAGACTGCCTCAGTGGAGTTTTTGTAGAGCTAGTGAGAGTCCACGCAGTAGTTCAGGTTTATAGCTGCTTACAATTAGCTTTATTGCATTTCTAGTACCAAATCCACAGACTGCTTTCCACAAGTGCACAGTTCCAGTTCAGGGTTGCCAACCGTCAGGGAATCTACTGACAGTTTGTAAAAATCAGTAACTTTTACAACTGTTTGTAAATATCAGAGGCTGATTTTATAAATGTTAACCAGGCAAATTACTTGTTATGTGTATTGCCAATGTTTCCATATTGTGTGTATTCTGTTTAAATATTGATTGTCTAATTTTTGATAGGAGTTGTGCTATTTTTCAGGTTGTCAGTAAAAAAAAAAAGGTGTTTTGTCAGTAAATTCCCCATGTTTTGTCAGTAAAAAATGCCACGGGAAGTTAAAAACCCTGTTCCAGTCCCTATCTAACAGAAAAATAAACTTTGCGCCCAACAAATAAAACTTCTTCCATTTACAAGGTTACCAGCTTACAATGTGCCTTCCCTAAGAACTGAGAAAAAAAGGACAGCCTCAGCACTCTCATTGGGTCCACACATGTGTGTTAAATTTCCTATGGAAAATCAATTGTTGGCCTCAATTATAGACAGGCTTCTTGAAGAAAGAACTGGAAATCTATTGGCCAAGAACAGACTGTCCAGAAGACTTTCTGTAAAGAGAATGTGTGGCACCCAATGACCCAACAACAAAGATGTCAATTCATTGAGGACAGGAGAGTAGAGAATTTGTTGGGAAAAGGAGGACTTGCCTTTTAAGGATAATTGTTCTAAAACAAATTTTAGCAAATTTAGCATTTGAGCATTTTCTGTTATCTACTACATGAAATTGCTTTAAGTGTTTAACACAAATACAAAAATGTTTATAATATAAAATTGTGACTTTAGTGTAGGCGCTACCAGATAATATGTTCAGTTATATATATCCAATCGTAAACGTGTTAAAACCATGCAATACCGGTGCCTGTGGTGAAAATTAATCA
>BLSH010474788.1:382851-422795 GCA_018402905.1 Glandirana rugosa | reverse complement strand
CTTTATAAAACCGTCCTTTTATAAGGACGAGCGAGACGAGCTGATCAAAGCGCGAGATATATAAACCGCGAAGTAGACCTCGACTTTCTTCATAACAAGACCATCTTCTGTCTTTTTATATATGTATTCTGTGTTTATGTATCATGTTAGGTGATTAGGTGTTACCTATTGTAATGTAACATTGTTTATACAAGTCACTGGTAGTGAATGTAGTATATTAATCACAACTCGCTTGGGCCTGACATTGCAAGCCCAGGCATGGCTTGAAATCCCACAGGCACCGTGCCTGGGCCTGGGCCTGTAAAGTTTTTAGCAAGCCCAAGCCAGGCCCCAAGACGATAAAATGAGGTGCACAACTCTTCGACGTCCCGTCGGTTAGTTGTTCGCAAAGACCCGAACGATTTTTGAAATGTCCGGGTCCGGGTCCGTGCCACGGACACCCTAAAGTTCGGTACGGACCCGAACGTTACAGTCCGGGTTCGCTCAACACTAATTATATGATGTAAGTGATGGTCACTGAACATATTTGTTACAATGTAATGTTATCCATTGTGGATTAGTGGATTGTACTATGTATTTGTGTCTTATGTATATATTTTTCTGTCTTCTACCAGAACAATACTTCTTTCAGCTCCAGATGAAGCGCCAAATATATAGAGCGCGAAACTAGTCGAGCAGAGCGAGCAGGAATATTTTCCTGCCAAAATATTTCCTTGATGGGATCCATATCAGCGTAACCATAATCACACTCTATGTTATCCTTTTGCTTTAGACTTGTTTATAAGTCAATATTTTTGATATATGGTGAATCCTGAGTTGCATTCAAGATAGATATCCCTAACAATTTGTAGTAGAGTATAGTGGGTCCTCCCCTTTGGCTACCAACCTATACGGTTGGTGTAGACAGGGAACCACAGTACTCCTCACCCTATCTGGGGTAGTTGTTGAAAAATACACTATATCAAAGATTATACACATGTCTTTTATGAAATTTTAAATGTCTTATGTCTATTTTTGGGCATTTATGTGCCATTTTTTGTAACAAATAAAATGTATACATTTATACCATACCTAGTATGCCGTTAAAGTCCATTTCTTTCAAATCCAATACTAACATCACATTATAAGAACCTCACCCAATGGGTTCATGTCTGTCTCCTAGTGGCGCACAGGACTTTTATGCAAGCCTGGATTTATCCAACTCTGCCAAAAATATTCACGGAGAAGCAGACACTCAGATCCTTGTTCCTCTTGGAGAAACTGGACACTATTACACAAAACTTCAAGTCCATGCGGCCTTTCATTGCCAGGTGTCGTTGCTTCATGGAATATTCTTCCTTATCGAAGGAGATCTCCTCACATATGAAGCCCTTCTGCTACACTGATTGGTACCTACGTGCTGACCTAACCAACTCACCGGGCAAGCTTAAAATCCAGGATACTCTGTGACACTCCCAGATCATAGGACCCTTAGCCTTTTTAGACCATTCCTGTAGTGTATGCTGTTGTACTCAGACTATAACCTATTTCTGTTATCTGTCTGTGTTTTAACAGCCTGTTCTATACATCTGGTAACTAATTTCACTGCTTCCACTCCTCAAGTTCTATTGATTGAGTCCATTCCTTTGTACTAATCCAAGGCTAGCTACTTTTTCCTTCTGTATCCTAACATTGTGTAATGCTCCTACACCTTTTAACATGTGCTCTTTTCCAGTTACCCAGTGAAAATGCTGTTGTTTGCTCTAGGCGCCTTTACTGACCTTATGTACGTTAACCTCTTCTTAAAACTGAATGAACCTGTTTTATTTTTTTTAAAGTGTGCCAGTCTTGGAAACCCAGTCACTACTTAAAATGGAGTTTGACTAGTGAGAATAGGAAACCAACTCCTTCTTCACAATCCTGGCCTTGGGTAAGACCTTCTACATTGAACACTACTGGAACTTGGAAGGCAAATATTGGGACAATTACATGTATTAACATATTTCCTACCATTAGTCCTATTGTTGTATTTACATGTTTCATTTTTTTCCTATATGCACTTATTAACTGGTAAAAATATGAAATCCCTAAAACCACTTCACCAGGGGGAGGGCAACCACCTACTGGACCCCCATATGGGAAGCAGGTAAGTGGTTGTCTGTTTTTGGGAACCCTTTTCAAAGCTTTCCTCACAATGTTGAAGGACACACAGGCTCACCGCTTCCTTACTACGGGAATACCAGTCAATAAGCATAGAAGCATGGTGTGGTGGGTTAATTTGCTCAGGAAAGGGGGAAAAAGATGGCAGGTTGTTTGTTTTGTGTACACTACAAAAAATAAAAAGTTAACAATAAAAGTGCTGAACTCATATTGGAATCTGGTTTACCACTTTCTATAGACAATCACTGCAATTTTAGTAGAAAATCCCATTTTTAAAAATGTGGTAAATTCTAGTTAAAAACAGCTTGAAGCAATGTCAGGTTAATGAACAGAAAAGGTATTTTCTTTTAAATTTGAATGTTACAGTAAAGACCATTTTCTATTGAACAACAGATGTTGCTGAATGTCTGAGGTTGGGTCAAGGTTGGATAAATGTTTACTAATTTGGCTTAATATATAGAGTAATTGTTGACTAAAGAATTTTAAGTGAATGCTGGAAAAATTGCTCATTGAATGATAAGTTTGTAAATAGATTTATATAACTCTTCCACATCCTAACAGCAACAAAGTGTCTGCCGTTAAAGTGGTACTAAAGGCAAAATCCAAATGTATGCAGTCTGTCACTGGCATTAAAGTGGTGGTAAAGTCCACTTTTTCAATTGTGCTTGCAGTTAATCCAATAAAGGGGCTTAGTGTTTACTTACCTCTCTCCAAATCTCTAAGTGCCCTTTCTTTCTGCTGCTCCGTTCCTTTGTTATCGGCATGATAACGTCTGAAAAGCTTGCCAACACAGGACATAAAAGCAGCTGGAAATGTGTGTTGGGGAGGGGGCTTAGAGATAGACAAGCAGAGAGTTTGTCTATTCACACTGCAGCTCTGCGTGTTTCTTCATTCCTCTGCATATGCAGAGTGGGGGGGGGGGTGTGCCTTTCCTCCAATCAGCTCTCACACAATGTATGCCCTGAATCCACACCCACTGCTGAAACAGGAAGAATGATTTGTCACATGATCTGCACTTTCTAAAGAATGTATAAAGGGAAAGACAGCACAAATACATGTAAAACATATGTAGGGACATTTGTTTCATCTCTGTGTATCATCTGAGGCTGCTCACTTCACTGGGTATAGGAGAGGGTTTACAACTATTGTAACCTGCAGGAGGACCTTTTTTTACTACCGCTTTACCACAGCAGTCTTTGTTTTTCTGAATTCTATCTGTTACCCTGATTTTGTTTTTTTAATTGTTAAGCCTGAATGTGTTTTTCAGCTTCCTTTAACAGACCAAGCTGTCCAGCAAAAGTGGCAGTTACAGGGCTGAGACAAACTATTTAACACTGACGGTGGTGCTTGCAATGGACAGCTTTTATTTATTTATGTAAACCTTTTATCCCAAAAGGAAAACAACTATTGCTGTAACTGCTTAAAATGTGTTAGCTGGCATTTGGCTTTGATTTTTTAGTCACTTTTGTAAGATTCATCTAAATCTACTAGCCCATCCAACCAGGGCCAGCGATACCTATAGGCAAGGTAGGCGCTGGCCTACAGCACACACTACTAGAGGGCGCTATGTGGAGAGAGTGGATCCGCTCTCCAGCTACCTACATGACAGGAGTGACCAAATGATCAAACAGTGGAAGTCAGGCGCTGACCCAATATTAGAAGATAAAAATAATTCACAAATACAGTCCAATAAGTCCTTCAACAATTGTCCATTTAGAGAATTCCCATAACCAATGTGCAACAGCATAGATTCCAAATTCCTCTATAGGATATTTTCACCACTGTGCGGTTTTGAAATTAGATGGCAACTCACCAGATGTTTTGACCCCCTTTTTACGGGAAGGTCAAAATATGCCTCTGGAACCACTGTTCCTTTAAAGGGAGGTGGATTTTCTCTCTTCTCTCTCTGGATTTCGTTCCGCTATTGAGGAAAAAAGGACTCCACCAAGGACACAGATGGAAGGATCATTGTGTAGTATTTAATTGCAAATTATTGATAAAAACAGTTTAAAAGTTTACACTCACATTTCCATGTGCCTGAGCCTGGCACTAGGTTGACCAACGTGTAGCTTGTGAGCCTGTGCGGCAAACAGCTGTTGTTTCAAATATAACGTGTCAAACCGTCCGTATGTTGCTTAGCGTTTGCATACTACGTCCGGAAGTCCACGAAAGAACGTCTTCTACGTACGTTTCGCCGTCTTGGCGTCTTCAGGAAATGACGTAATTCATCTTCTGGTTTTCATTTTTATACTCTAGTATTGGATTTGATTGGTTGTCCCCCCGATAGGGAAACACTCAATCTATTCAACTTAATTTGTTTTTATACTTGATTTGTTTTTATATGCATGCACCCAGGCTCACGGCTTGCGCTGTTCAAACCTAGTGTATTATTAATTATTAAAAAATAACATTTTAAATGCAGTTTAAAATACGTTTTTTTCATGCAATTTTTAGAATCCTAATCCTCGGATGGGTACCCTCTAGTGGTCATCTTGGCAAACTGCCAAAATATTGCAAAGAAATAAAAACCCCTGCACTAAAATGGTTAGACACAAATGAATCTAACATTGAGCTAGTAATCCGTTAGAAAGCATTGGAGATCTATATCCTTGTTTAGTCCCAAGGGCTGTAAACTTTGTACTCTATGGATCCAGCGGGTCTCCATCTGAGATACCGCCTTCACCATATCTGTGCCCCTCCAGTGGGGCTGTACTTTGTCTATACCCCAAAACCTCAGCAAAGAGGGATCTCTATTATGGGCCAATCTAAAATGGTTTGATACACTGTGGAATTTGAATCCCTTTTTAATGTTATCTACATGTTCCCCCACTCTTTTGGCGAGGGTTCTAGTAGTTCTCCCTATGTATTGGTAATTGCATGGGCACATCAGGAGATAAGTTACATACCGGGAGTCGCATGTAATAAATCTCCTGATTTTAAATTCCTCACCTGTTACCCCTGAGGTGAAATTAGTTAAGTTCGTTTTTTCTCTTGAGATTTTACATCCTTTACACCTTTTGCATCTAAAAAAACCCACCCTGTCCAGAAAGGTTGGCTTTCTCATATCTGGTTTTGGAATATTTTTTGCCACCATATTTCTCAATGCCGGAGCCCTTCTATAGATGAATTTTGGCTTGGAAGGGATAACTGACTTGAGGGTGGGGTCTTTTTTTAGAATGGGCCAGTGTTTTTTAACTATTTTTTCCACTTCCTTGTGTTGAACATTATATCCTGTGATGAAGGCCCAGCCAAACTCTTCTCCTTTATGTGTCTTTTCTTTATTCTGCAAGAGGGGAGTTCTGGGCATTGCGCCCACTTTGTTCCTAGTCTCAAGCAACTCTTCACGCTTATAACCCTTCTCACAAAATCTGTTTATGAGGATGTCTGATTGGGTCAAAAAGTCTTCAGTTCTATAACAGTTCCTTTTCATTCTAAGGAACTGGCTTTTGGGTATTGCTTTCGTCCAGTTTCGATGGTGACAACTCCGAGTGGATTGACAGGAGTGACGCTGCAGTCACTCCCTGTCATTCTGAGCACCACACAGTGCAGGCTGAAATGGCTGCTGAAGGGAGGATTATGCTCCCCTTTTCTCCAGCTGTGGGACCAGGATCTCTGTCTACCAGCCAGGCTCCTGTTGTGTGGGCGGGATGGGGATGAGGCCAGCTTTGGAGAACCCGTACGCCTGAACTGCCTAGGTGCCCGCTTGCATATCTGAACCATCGGCTGTCCACCTTACTGCCTGCCCACATGTCTGAACCGCCACGTGAACCACCTGTGACCCATATGTCTGAACTGTCCACCTGCCTGCCCAATCGTCCGGCCACTTGCCGCCACTCAGAGGACCAGGAGCAGGTGTGTGGTGAGATAAGCTCAGCTGACTGACTGTACCTAATTGCCAGAGCACCAGGGGAATGGGACTGGAGCAGGCTGGAAGTGAGGAGGGGGTCACCATTGCTGTGTCCACTGATGCAATTTGGGGATGGGAGGACCTAGCATTGTCCTCATGGAATTGACATTTTAACCCACATCCCCCTTTCTGCACTTGTGGTAATGTCAGTATTATTAATCCCCTTCCCCCCATATTGGTGGTCATGGGAGGGGTTACATTTCAGTGCCACTGATCACCAATGTGGGGGAGGGGGTTAATAATACAGACTCCTGTGTTGGAGGTTATTAATGTGTCCAATGACGTCAATGCTGGGAGTTATAATTTGATCCAATGATATCAATGCTGGGGTAGTTCATGTGTTCGGGAGGGGGGAGCACAAATTGGCATCTTTGCCCTGGGCACTGATTGACCTTGTCCCATCACTGAGCTCTGTGTCTCCTACTCTTCCAGGTGGGCAAATGGTGGATCCCAGCATCCCAGGTAATGCTGTGACAAGGTCAGACGGAAGTGGGGACAGGTATTTATTATTTACTTTTTTCAGGTACTTATATAGCGCTGTATATGCTTTACATATACATTGTACATTCACATCAGTCCCTACCCTCAAGGAGCTTACAATCTAAGGTTCCTAACTCACATTTATACATATACTAATACACATACTAGGGGCAATTTATCCAGGATCCAATTAACTTACCAGCATGTCTTTAGAGTGTCGGAGGAAACCTGAGTACCTGAAGGAAACCCACGCAGACACAGGGAGAACATGCAAACTCCAGGCAGGTAGTGATATAAAAAGAAAAACTCTGGATGGCCGCACTCCTTTATCATGCTTTATTGGTCCATATCCATGCAGTACAGACAGGGATGAAGGCTAACGCGTTTCACGCCCTCCTCAGGCGCTCCAGACAGGTAGTGTCGTGTTTGGCATTCGAACCAGCGACCCTTTTGCTGCTAGGCGAAAGTGCTATCCACTACATCACTGTCAAAAACAGGTACCCATGCCTCCTTGAAAGGTGCCAAATGTGGCGCCGGAGGGGGGGAGGAGACAGATAAACATAGCTTCCACTTTTGGGTGGAACTCCGCTTTAAGGATTGGTAAGCTGCAATATATTACATGTTTTGTGTTTGGGTTTTAACAGTTCTTTATAACATATTATATGAGAAACAAAGAGATGAGGATCAGAGAGGCTAAAACATTATCTCCAACCCAATCTATCTATCCCTGATCTATTTGTGATTTTTGGAATTGCAGCTGCAGTCACAACAATTGAGGTTCCATTCAGAATGAAATAAAAATGTAGAGACTAAAGGGTCTATTTATATTTTTTTACACAAAATTCTCACAACTTTTACCCTGATTTCCCATATTTCACTCAATCCCAACAATGGGTTGATTTACTAAAACTGTACAGTGCGTAATCTCATGCAGCTCAGCATGGAAACCAACCAGCTTCCAGGTTTTTTCTTAGTAAAAGCTTAATTGAACAAGCTGAAGTTAGAAGCTGAATGGCTACCATGCACTGCTGCACCAGATTTTGCAATTTCCAGTTTTAGTAAATATATCCCACACTGTGCTTGGTTATCTCTTTAGGAATTTCAAGATAATTTGCCAGTTTGCTGGAATCACATTAACCTCCTTGACGGTATTCTTTTTCTATTCCTGAGTGTGGCTCGGGTGAGTTTTCACTGCAAATAGCGGTAACCCCGAGCCACACTCGGGATAGCATCGCTGGATCCAGGCAGCGTTACTCACCTTGTCCCCTGGATCCAGCAATGTCCCCCTGCTGTGTCCTCCGGGCTCTGTCCTCTGTGTGCCGGGCTCCGTTCCCTGCGAGCGTTGCGTCACACGGGGGCGGAGCCTGGCGGAAAATTCAAAAAGTGAAACACACAGCATACATACAGTACACTGTAATCAGTAAGATTACATTACTGTATGAAATAATTTCACATCCCCTTTGTCCCTAGTGCTTTTCCCAGTGCCCTGCATGCACTTTTATATTATATATGCCATTCTTTCTGCCTGGAAACTTGAGAACGTCCATGGCATAAAAAAGCATCCCTTTATGTCAAAAGCGGTTTTTGATCAGCTAGAAAACACCGATAGTAAATGAGAATCATTTGCAGAATTGAGTGATACTGATTTTTGTGGAAATTTATCATCAGACACTGAAAGCGACAATTCTGAGCAAATTTCTGTGTTTTTGACTAGATTACATTATTGAATACATTGTATTATTATATTATCATCTTTGATAATTATTTATAGTTATTTATTATATTATATATTTTTTTCATATATATTATAATTTATGATTTTGTGTTTCAAACTTTATCATACCTGAGATGTCTACTACAATCTTGTTTGGACAGATTTTAGTGAGTTATTCCTAAAAATTACAGGCCTACAATATAAAACGCCAAATTTCCATGCAAAATAATGGTGCCGCTTTCAGCACCAAAAATCTGAAATAATCATAGCGCCAGAGAGGTTAAAGTGGTTGTCAACTCATGACAACCACTTTAAAATACAGGTAAGCCTACAATAAGGCTTACCTGTAGGTCCCGGGAATATCTACTAAACCTGTACAGTGTAGGAGATATCCCCTGTATCGTCATCAGCACATGCGCAGTGAGGAATCGGCACCCGGGGTAGCCCAGGGTGCCGTTTCTTCTGTTGGTGTGCTGTAAATGACGGCTCCCGTGTGCATGCTCATGGGAGTGACGTCAGCTTGGCTCCGCCAATCATATCACTGAAGCCCGCCGATTGGACGGAGCCGCAGACCCGGAAACAGCATGTCGCCGGTCACAGCGGTGTGCCGAGACCACTGCAACAGCTTCATTCCAAGGTAAGTATTTCATATTTCATTATGGCTTTGCTTTGCAGGGTTTTTTTCTGGGGGGGGTGGGGGTCAGACTTTACAACCACTTTAATTAAGCATTTTAACTAGAGTTGAGTGAACTTCTGGAAGTCTGGGTTCTGCTGGTTCGGCCGAACTTCGGGACAAAGTCCGGGTTCGGGTCCGGACAGAACCCCGACTTTGTCCCGGACCCCGAACCCCATTGAAATCAATGGGGACCCGAACTTTTAGGCACAAAAATGGCTGTAAAAAAGTCCTGGAAAGTCCTAGAGGTCTGCAAAAGGAAGGAAATGGGGGTAAGGGTGGGACAAGTGCCCTACAAAGAAATGGGGACAGGGAAATAACTAACAGCATTTTTAAAAAAATAATTTCATAAAAAAATCAAAAATGGAGGTGGATGTGGACCATGTTCAAACTGTGTCTGAAACGTATTAATTAACGGTAGAAGCCTTATAACTGTTCTAAAATCATCTTCAAACTGTGTCAAAAAAGCATAAATAAGCCTGGAGAACCCATATCACTGTTCTGCAAACATCTGGAAACTGTGTGTAACAATTTAACTAAAACCGGGAGAAACCATACTACTGTTGTGCAAACATTTGGAAACTGTGTGTAACACTTTAACTAAAACAGGGACAAACTGAACTACTGTTCTGCAAACATCTGGAAACTGTGTGTAACACTTTAACTAAAACCGGGACAAACCATACTACTGTTCTGCAAACATCTGGAAACTGTGTGTAACACTTTAACTAAAACTGGGACAAACTGAACTACTGTTCTGCAGACATTTGGAAACTGTGTGTAACACTTTAACTAAAACACCGGGCGAACTCATATCACTGTTCTGCAAACATCTGGAAACTGTGTGGGATACTTTAACTAAAACCGGGACAAACTGTTCTGCAAACATCTGGAAACTGTGTGTAACACTATAAATAAAACCGGGCGAACCCATATCACTGTTCTGAAAATATCTGGAAACTGTGTGTGACACTTTAACTAAAACCGGGACAAACTGTTCTGCAAACATCTGGAAACTGTGTGTAACACTTTAACTAAAACCGGTACAAACTGAACTACTGTTCTGCAGACATTTGGAAACTGTGTGTAACACTTTAACTAAAACACCGGGCGAACTCATATCACTGTTCTGCAAACATCTGGAAACTGTGTGGGATACTTTAACTAAAACCGGGACAAACTGTTCTGCAAACATCTGGAAACTGTGTGTAACACTATAAATAAAACCGGGCAAACCCATATCACTGTTCTGCAAACATCTGGAAACTGTGTGTGACACTTTAACTAAAACCGGGACAAACTGTTCTGCAAACATCTGGAAACTGTGTGTGAAACTTCAGCAGAGAGAAGAACGGGGATATGGTTTCGCTCTGCTATAGTTTCACATAGAGATTTTAGATGATTTTAGAACAGTGATATGAACTGAACTACTGTTCTGCAAACATCTGGAAACTGTGTGTAACACTTTAACTAAAACCGGAACAAACTGAACTACTGTTCTGCAAACATCTGGAAACTGTGTGTAGCACTTTAAATAAAACCGGGCGAACCCATATCACTGTTCTGCAAACATCTGGAAACTGTGTGTGACACTTTAACTGAAACCGGGACAAACTGCTCTGCAAGCATCTGGAAACTGTGTGTAACACTTTAAATAAAACCGGGACAAACTGAACTACTGTTCTGCAAACATCTGGAAACTGTTAAGTGTTAAAGTGTTACACACAGTTTCCAGATGTTTGCAGAACAGTAGTTCAGTTTGTCCCGGTTTTAGTTAAAGTGTGACACACAGTTTCCAGATGTTTGCAGAACAGTGATATGAGTTCTCCCAGCTTATTTATACTTTTTGACATAGTTTGAAGATGATTTTAGAACAGTTATATGGCTTCTACCATTAATTAATACTTTTCAGACACAGTTTGAAGATGGTCCACATCCACCTCCATTTTTTATTTTTTGATTTTTTTTAATATTTAAAGTTATTTCCCTGTCCCCATTTCTTTGTAGGGCACTTGTCCCACCCTTACCCCATTTTCCTTCCTTTTGCAGACCTCTAGAACTTTCCTGGACTTTTTACAGCAATTTTCAGAGCTTTGGTAAAATTACCACAACCCCGGACCCGAACCCGGACTTTTTATGAAATCAAATGAACTTTACAGTCCGGGTTCGCTCAACACTAATTTTAACCTAAAAGTACCTCAGGAATGTACTCTTGTTCTGATCTTTTAGGATTCAATTATATGAGAATATTAACCACTTCAGCCCCGGAAGGATTTTCCACTTTAGGACCAGAGCACTTTTTGCGATTCGGCACTGCGTCGCTTTAACTGACAACTGCACGGTCATGCAACGTTGTACCCAAACTAAATGTGTGTCCTTTTTTCCCACAAATAGAGCTTTCTTTTGGTGGTATTTGATCACCTCTGCGTCATTTCTGATCGCCGCTATAAACAAAAGAAGAGTGACAATTTTGAAATAAACCCAAATTTTCTTACTTTTTGATAAAATACAAATCCAAAAAAAAATATATAAAAAAACATTTTTTTCCATCAGTTTTGGCCGATTTATATTCTTCCTTATATTTTTGGTAAAAAGAAAATAGCAATCTACGTTTATTGATTGGTTTGCGCAACAGTTGCCGCATTTACGGATGATGAGAATTCATTTCTGGGGTTTTTATTTTTTACTAGTAATGGCGGCGATCTGCGATTTTTAGCGGTACTGCGATTTTGCAGCGGACATGTCGGACCATTTTGACACGTTTTTGGGACCATTGGCATTTATACAGCGATCAGTGCTATAAAAATGCACTGATTACTGTGTAAATACCATTGGCAGTGAAGGGGTTAACCTGGAGGGGGCACTCTAAGGGTTAACTGCGTTCACTGGGTGTGTTCTAACTGTATGTGGGCTGGGCTGGCTGGGGGAAGGGAGTGATCACGGCTTCCATATGCAGGAAGCCTGTGATCACAGCCCTTCCCCCTCTAACAAAACGGAGATCCGTGTTTACTTACACGGACCTCCATTCTTTCACTGTGGGGGGGGCATCGCGGGTAGCCGGTGGCGATCGAGTCCGCCCTACCCGCTCCCTGGCCCCCCCGAACACAGTGAGCGTGCAAGCGCACCTCTGGCAGCGCGCGCGCACTCACAGTGAGAGATATCGCAGCCGCCATTATATGACTGCGGTCGGCAAGTGGTTAAAATGATTGTAAAGTCTTGGTTTTTTTTCTATTAATATAACAAACATGCCATACTTACCTGCCCTGTGCAGTGGTTTTGCACAGAGCAGCTCGGATCCTCCTCTTCTCGGGCCCCTGCCTGGAGCTTCTGGCCCCTCCCTCCTGTTGAGTGCCCCACAGCAAGCTGCTTGCTATGGGGGCACCCAAGCCGAGCCGCAACTCTAGCTATCCATTCAGATATGAAGCTGCTGTTTGGCCCTGTCCCCTTTATCTCCTCATTGGCTGAGTCTGATTGACAGCAACAGAAGCCAATTGTGCCGCTGCTGCACCTCAGCCAATTGGGAGGGAGAGTCCCAGATGACCAAGGCATTCATGGACATTGCTGGATCTAGAGGGGGTTCAGGTAAGTATTAGGGGGGCTGAGGAGGGCTGCTGCACACAAAAATCTTTTTGTCTTAATGCACTGAATGCATTAAGATAAAAAGCATTCTGCCTTTACAGTGACTTTAATTAACATTTACACAAAACACAATGATACAATAAAGGGAAACACAAAAACACAGCAGCCAATATGTAATCAATTCCACAAAAAAATCCACACATGCAATGATATTTTTGTACAAACGTTGTGCTTTAAAAAACCACCATGTGATTATTACCTTTTAATGAGTGAGTCAACTATTATTATGTTAGATTTAACCAGTGGGGATTCTTTTGCAGACAGTGTAGACATGTGTGGTTAGTTTCGCTCTGAATTAAAATTCGGACAAATTTTCATTTTTTTGGAAATTCATATATATCTGTACTGAATTTAAACGTATCCGAAAAAACTAAAAAAAAATTTGGACGAAATTCGAATTTCAATAATTTTCAAATAATTTTAGAATACTTTTTGAATTCAAATAGTTTTCAAATTCAAATTTGAAAAGATTTCAAACTCAAATCATTTTCAAATTCGAATTTGAAAAATCCTCGAATTTGAATCTTTTTCAATTTCCAAAGAGAGCAAAATAGAATAGAAAACAAAGGAATAGAGCAGAAACAAAACAATAGACTAGAAAAGAATATAACAGAAAACAAAAGAATAGAATACAACAGAGTAAAACAGCTCTGTTCCACTCCACTACATTATATTCTTTCATTTTTTGTTATATTCACCTCTATTGTATTCTATCTTTTTCCATTCTATTCCTCCATTTTGCACTCCACCCCATTCTCCTTGGAATTTGGAAAACTATTCATATTTGAAAACAATTAGAATTAGAAAACTATTCCAAATTGATTCAAAAATGAATAAACAAAACAAATTCCGAAAGTAATTAAATGAATGAAACAAATCTAACTAAACACATTTATGTAAATAACGAATCAAAATGAAACTAAACAAATTTTTTCGCTCTGCACATGTCCAAAACTGTATTTATATATTCAAATTTGTAAATATTCTTATCCCATTGGATCAAGAGGTGGGCAGATCTTTGAAAGAATTCACATTCTGATAATCATAGGCACAAGGACTTCATAACCACACCTTCTTCTTCATAACCGACGCCTTCTTCCAAAAAAAGACGTAAAATACATTTTTGGAAGAGAGCAAGACTTCAGCTTTATTAAAGATGTGCATAAAAGTAATCATTGTCAATAGCAAAGAACTTGCACCATTCACAAATAAACTGTGAGCACCTAAATACTACATGAGTGTAAATCATTAATCATGAGTACCAGTAGGGCATTCCACTAACCTAGATACCCACCAGGGTCACAAACCATAAGCAACAGTAAAACTTTGGCAAGCTAAAAACCTCAAATAAAGCTGTGATGCACCCATACTCCCAAATGCAGGAGTTGCTTCTCTGGTGGCTATGGATCTTCAAGTCAGTGCATGCACTCTGGCATCTACCTAATTAGCCTTAAAGCGGTAGTAAACCCATCCATTTAAGGCCTCATACACGTGGTTTTTAGCGTAGCGTTTTTTACAGCTCTCCATGTTATTCAATGGCCCCATAAAAACACCAATGTTTTTGAGCTGTAGATGGCGTCGGTGTCAGTGAGCTGAAAGTAGAACCCACGGCCAGCGCGTTCCGAGGCTATAACTTTTTGGCGTTTTTGAAGCCGAGCCGGCAAAACGCTCACTAACGCTGTACCGTTCCCATTAAAAAATAGCAGAGGAATGTTTTTTCAAACAAAACGTTTATGGACGCCGACGCTCACTAACGCTTATTAACGCCGACGCAAAATGCAGACGAGATCGTGTTTTTGACGCCGATTTTTCCCTGATGTTGGGCCCAATGTTTAGCTTATTTTTTTTTTATATGTCCGTGTGTATGAGGCCTAACAGTTTAAAAAACAGTTATATTTCCGGCACGTGCTGGAAATGTAACTCCCATTGGTTGTGCTCTAAACCAAACTGTCAAACCATCCAATGGCTGGTGTCATAGCTGATCACATGTGCAGCAACATGACAGTTGTAGATTAAACAAAAGCCAAGATGGCAGCTTCCTTGGCTGAAAATGATAGGAGGGTTTACTACAACTTTAAAGATGAATTCCAGGTATAGTATATTTTTAAATAATTACATTGGTCTAGTTTGGACCAAAGTAGCTGTGTATACTGTATCAAATGTGGCTGATGCTCCTGTTATCCATAAATCACAACTACTCCGGTGATCTCCACTTGCTTCCTGTTGAGCAGATGGCCTAATGCATTACACGTTGTAAAAACATGAGGTTGGTCACTCAGTATGGGTGCCATTCTGAGAATGCTTTGCATTTACTGAATTCATTCAAAGTATTCCCTGATTGGACAAGGTGGAGAGGCTAGTTGGTGACCTCACACGCTCTACCTCATTCACTCGGAGAAGGCTTTGCATTCATTCAGAAAATGTAAAGAATTCTATGAATGGCACTCATGCCGAGCAGTTAACCTCCTATGTTCAGAATGCATCATGCCAGTCGCTAAGCACAGGACCTTGAAGCAAGTGGAGATCACTGAAGTAACGGTGTCTACTTCAGTGATTTCAGCTTTCAGGGGCATTGGCCAGAGATGGTATACATAGTTACATTGGTAGCTAAATATTCCATACTTGGAATTCATCTTTAAATTCCAAACCCCCTCACACTACATTCCCAAGCAGATCATAATTAAGTGCAAACATCCCTAATATGCATAAGGCTTGAACAAACTCTATATGCCACGCTTCCAGCAGTTAAGGCTTTCTTTTCCTTATGGCTTCAGGGGGCATTGTTCCCCAAGCCCTAAACTTACATGTTTTAATAAGGGAATTATTGTCCATGTTTCTAATGTTCACCGAATACTTCCTATAGCCCCAAAGCCTAATATAGACACATTGTGGTGGATGCACTAAAAGTGTGGAGCACGTTCAGTGAATTTTCTCCTTTCAATGGGAATCTTCACTTTAGGATGGTTCACACCATTGCAAATTGGATGCGGGTTCACCACACCCAATTCGCAATAGCAGGAGATTTTGACCGGTTCTCTATGGAGCCAGTTCACATATCTCTGCAGCAGGTCCGGTGTGTTTTTCACAAAAACACTGTGCGTCTTTTGGTCTGTTTCAGGTCTGAATTCAGCCCAAAATTCGGGCTGAAATCGGACCTGAAACAGTGAACCAGTACGCGTCGGACCCCTGCTGTGAGCCGCATATGTGAACCCAGCCTTTGTGTAGTGAATGAGGTGAAGTTTTTTCCCCTGCTCATAAGTAGTTATTCTTTGCAAAGTGAATGTCATTACTAAGATAAGTGAAAATTCACTTTCCAAAGTAAAAATTCACTTTGAACGAGAACATGCATTACTCCTTTGATAAATGAAGGTCAATGTTGTTGATTTACTGGACGATTGGCACATATTCATTTTGAAAATACATTTTCACTTACCTTAGTAGTGGGGTAAATATTCACATTGTAAAGAATACTTAAATATAAGCTTGCCAATACATATTTATATCCACTATCCTATTTTATTTTGTTATCTCAGCCTGTACAGTACATGAAATCATCCTTTTTCAAGGTTTTATCAGGATCACGTACAAGCCATTAACTTCCTATCTGTCCTGGGAATCAAGAAAATACACTCCTCGGGGAGGGGAGCTGGATATTTCTGTCCTTCTTGTCAGGTTCTCAGGATAGATTTAATCAAGAGAAAGAAGTACATTTGTTAAATAAGATTAGATGAACACCCATGACATCTAAAACTACAGCTCCACAATCAACAGAAACCGCATGAAAGGAAATACACTCCTGACAGGAGCAATATATGAATGTGGCATGGTATGTTGGTACAGAGCCTATGTTATCGGTGTGAATAGTGTGTGCATGATTTCCATATGTATGTATTCAATACCCTAACACAGTGATTATGAATGTGGATAAGGACTTAAGCAAGGAGCAATGGTAATGTGCAAAGTGCACTGATCATTGGCAAATGCTCGGAAACAGTTGCTGATCTGTTCTCAGCACAATAAGGCTCCATGCTACACTGGCTTAAAAAAACGTTACTTCTATGGGAGTTTTGTGTTTTGCCTGTAGAAGCAGTTCAATGTTATCCTATGTGTTCATGCACATTAGGACCATTGGAGGCATATTTTAAGCTCAACATTTAGAGGCAGGAAAAAAACCCTTCTGGTTCGTGTTTCTGGTTATAAATTTTTAAAAATGTAAAACTCTCCTAAACTCGTTTAATCTGTGTACAAAAAAAATGCCCTGAGCGTTTTTTACTACCAAGAAAACAGATGTTTTTTAGCCACTTGCCGGCAGCGTCACATACTTTTACTGCAGCAAAGTGGCTCCGCTGCACGAATCGCCATATATAAACAGTGATTCGCGAAGCCACAGTTGCGGGAGGGCGTGCGCCACTGCTGATGTGCTCTCGTGCCCACCACATGCTCCGTGCGTGTGGCCGCAGGTTGGGCGGACGTGATTGCCTACTACAGAGGGAGAACAGGGAACCGCCGATGTAAACACAGCACTTTTTTTACCATTTTTGTCAGGCAGCATAACAGTGATCTACTGATCCCTGTAATCGGGATCAGTTAGAGCTGTCATGCTTCTGCCAGCCCAGCCCCCACAAACGCCTAGGGAACACGCTTAACCCCTTGATTGCCCCCTAAGGCTTAACTCCTTCCCTGCCAGTGAAATTTACACAGTAATCAGTGGCAATTTTTAGCTTTGATCGCTGTATAAATGTCAATGGTCTCAAAAAAGTGTCAAAAGTGGCCGATATATCCGCCGCAATATCGCAGTCCCGATCGACGCCATTACCAGTAAAAAAAAATTAAAATAAAAATGGCATAAATCAATTCTCATAGTTTATAGACACGATAACTTTTGCGCAAACCAATAAATGCTTTTTGCGATTTTATTTACCAAAAATATGTAGAAGAATACATTTTGGCCTAAACTGATAAATATATATATATATATATATATATATGTATATATATATATATATATATTTATTTTGGATATGTATTATAGCAAAAAGTAAAAATTTGGGTTTTTTTTCAAAATTGTTGCCCTTTTTTTGTTTATAACGCAAAAAATAAAAACCGCAGAAGCGATTAAATATCACCAAAAGAAAGCTGTATATGTGAGACAAAAATGACGTCAATTTTGTTTAGGTACAGCATTGCATGACCTCGCAATTGTCAGCTAAAGTGACGCAGTGCCGAAACGCAAAAAGTGCTCTGGTCAGGAAGGGGGTAAATCTTTCCAGGGCTAAAGTGGTTAAGCCCAGTGTGCATGGAGCCTAAAGTTGCTATGACTTCTCTATACAAGCTTGTTAGTTTTCACACTGATCCAGCTGTCTCAAAGGTAAGAGTGAACTCTTCATGTACACAGGATGCTTTTCAACCTCCCCTGAATGTATTATCTTGACAACTAGAAACCACCATCTAAAAACGTCAGTTTTGCCTCGTTTGCATCTAGGAGCATTTTTTTTTCTAAATGGAAATGCCTGTAAACGAAACACTCCTAGATGCAAGTTACGGCGTTTAGGCATGTTTACAAACTGTTACAGGCATTTGGTGTTTCAAATGCCTCTGAACATCCGTCTGGACCGCGTTTTTTTGCTTTCCAAGAAACACTTCTAAACTCAACTGCCTGGAAACCACCTTAAATGTCCCTGTGTACATGCTCAGTACATGCTTACATGTTTACAGTAAATGCTCAGTACAGCTTATTTTTACTGAGCTAAAATACAGCCCATTAATTGTAATTGCATAAAGCACCGTGTATTCTTCAGTAAAAAAAAATAGAAAAATCTGCATTTTTGGTCAGTAATTCACACCACATATGCGCGAAAATACGTGCAAATACATAGAAAAAATAGGCTGAAAAAGTAGATGCTTAAATAAGAGTATCGTGTGCAAGAAGCCGTACTGACAAGATAACATTAGATGAGTTCAGGGGCAGCTGTAAAAAACGCTCAAATGCCTCTAAACTTCTGTTTAGAGGCAGCAGTGTGCATGAGGCCTGAGAGCTTTAAGCTAGAGTTGTCCACTAGGTTAGAAATCAGGTTTGAGTTAGGATTAGGGTCAAAGGTTATGGGCTTAAAGGAATAAGGTTTTTTTTTAATTACTCGACAGATTAAAATGTAGGGTTTTAAAACAATAACAAGATAAAATAACAAAACAGACTTTGCAGTAATATTCACCTTCAATCTAGAGATTTCACCTATTTCCTCTGCAATACTTTTCTGTCGCTGGATGTCCTCAATCTGATGGCCAACATCATTTAACCCAGTTCGCCGGACCCACCAGGGAAATGAGAAGCAGCAGAGTGATGAGCTCATCTCTGTCACCCTGCTTTTTCCCCCTACCGTCATCTTTCTTGTCATTACATAAACTGGCTGACTCCTTGTACTGCTTCTTCCATTCATTTTCCAGCTCTGCTGTACACATAGCTCTCAACTGTCCCTGATTTCAAGGGATTGTCCCTCATTCAGAAAACAAAGTCCCTCTGTCCCACTTTCCTCCTCATTTGTCCCTCATTTTGGTCTGATCTATATAGTTGTATATAAAATGCACTATTTATCTATCAACAATTGTTTCCCAGTGCTAAACCTTTCATCCAATTTTTAAATTGCTGCATTTGTAAATTCCAAAAGCCTTAAAAAGGAATAGTAGTGGTAAAAAAGAACTTGTGGGTTTAACCTATTATTGTATTTTGTACAATTCTACTTTAACCACTTCATCCCCGGAAGGATTTCCCAGTTTAGGACCAGAGCACTTTTTCAGATTCAGCACTGCGTCGCTTTAACTGACAATTGTGCGGTCGTGCAACGTTGTAACCAAACGAAATTTGCGTCCTTTTTCCCACAAATAGAGCTTTCTTTTTTTGGTATTTGATCCCCTCTGCGTCATTTCTGATCACCGCTATAAACAAAAAAAGAACAACAATTTTGCAAAAAAAAAAACCAATATTTCTTGCTAAAATACAAATCCAAAAAAAATATAAAAAAACATTTTTTTTTCTATGGTTTTGGCCGATTTATATTCTTCCTCATATTTTTGGTAAAAAAAATCACAATCAGTGTTTATTGATTGGTTTACGCAAAAGTTGCCGTGTTTACGAATGATGAGAATCCATTTATGGGGTTTTTATTTTTTTATATTTTTTTTACTAGTAATGGAGGCGATCTGTGATTTTTAGCGGGACTGCGATATTGTGGCGGACATGTCAGATCATTTTGACACTTTTTTGGGACCATTGGCATTTATACAGCGACTAGAAAATGCACTGATTATTGTGTAAATGCCATTGGCAGTGAAGGGGTTAACCTGGAGGGGGCACTCTAAGGGTTAACTGTGTTCCCTCAGTGTGTTCTAACTGTATGGGGGCTGGGCTGACAGGGGGAGGGGAGTGATCACGGCTTCCATAAACAGGCTGTGATCACCGCCCTTCCCCCTCTGTCAGAATGGAGATCCGTGTTTACATACACGGACCTCAGTTCTCTCACTGCAGGGGAGCCATTGTGGGTAGCCGGCAGAGATCGAGTCCACCCTACACACTCCCTGGCCCCCCAGGGACACAGTGAGCGCACAAGCATGACTCCGGTGGCGTGTGCTCACAATACGCGTTATCGCGTTTGCAATATCGATCCACTTTGCCGGTGTCAAGCCACGGCGGGCGGTCGGCAAGTGGTTAAGGGGCATGGCAGGGGGTGTGTACTATGCCTACATACTTTTGCCCATAGGCGTCCCTCATTCCCATCTCAGAATGTTGGGAGGTATGGCTGCACAGGGACTGCAAGATGCTGATACCAGGAGACTTTCACTGCTTGCATTTATAAAATATATTTAATAATGTATTAATTACTTTGGACATGTGTACCGGTGAACCATATAATACATACAGTACATATCATGAAATAATATGGATCTTATAGAGGGTATTTCACTAGAAATTTTGATGTGAAAATGTACCAACACAGTCAAATATTAACCACTCACTGTACATCCAAGCATCACCCCATGGGTAAGTACTGTATTAGTGAGTCATAGGAGGGACACAGGTCAATCAAGAATTCTCTTTCTGTATGATATATATAAATGCAGCGACCCTTGGATTTAGAGTGGATGTTTGATATTTGACTGTGTTGGTTCAATTTCCATTAGGTAAACCCTAGTACACACTGCTAGTAGTGGTGGCCAGTGGAATTTTTCTTTGGTGGGCGGCAAACATTATGCCACCAACACCCCAAGCCCCCCCATCGGTTGGTCAGTCGCACTTACCCCATCGCGGCTTCCCATGCTGGGTGGCAGTGCCCCATTCCCCTGCTCTCCACAGGGTCTCCACGGTGTTGGCTGCTTCCATTTCCTCCCTCCTTCTTGGCGGCCAATCGGGAGTCTTCTCTTTGTGGCCAATCAGAAATCAGGTCTCACACCTGCTTCTGATTGGCTGGATTGAGGATCAGTGTTACAACAGCGAATATTCATTTACTGTTGTAACACCTGGGTGGATTCATGGCGTAATGCTCTGCGCCACGAGCCACCCTATTTTGAAGCCTATTCAGGTGCTTCAAAAAAACAGCCACGCTGCTGTAATTCAGGCGCCCGCGGTCCTGAAAAGGGGTTGAACCCCTGAATAGGGGTGACAGCGGCGGCCATGGATAGATTCATGCTATGCATGAATCTATCCATTATGTATATAGGGAGTGGCGAGGATAGAGGGGCCAGCGCCGGGGCACCCCTAATAGACGGGCCGCCACTGACTGCTAGTTTTTTTTCATTCAAGCCAGCGGGTTGAACAAATAAAACTGACAGCTCAGGAGGAGCTGCTGTACTAACTATCTGATGTAGTATAGCGATCGCCCCTGCTGTTCTATTGTGTTCTGACAGGAGGACACCCCCCCACCAGAACACTCCGGTCAGTGCTCCTAGCTCTAGTGGCCCTTCGACAGAAGCCGGCCAAACAGCAAACCTTTTTCAGCCATGCCCCTTTGACAGAAGCCAGCCGAACGGCAGACCTTTTTCAGCCATGCCCCTTTGACAGAAGTTGGCTGAACGGCTGGCTTCTGTCGGACCAGCTGCAACACAAATGGGCTGAATGTCGGGCAGTTTCTATTAAACAGGCCGCTGCCGCCCAACATTCGGCCCGTGTGTATGGGGCTTTAGAAACCAGTGATTGGCAAAACATGTAGAGTAGACGTAACTACATATGTGAACCATATTGAATGTTTCTTGATGAATTTGTATACTTTTAAATATTTATTGTATATTCAAATAAAAATTGGTATTTTTATCTATACATTGCGTTATTGTCTAGCACCTTAAAAATCCCTTGGTATCTTTTTATCTATGTAATAATGTATTAATGAATATCGAGCTGCATTAACATGTGCCTTTTATAGCTAAACAAAAGAAGGTAAACAAAAAGAAATGTCAAAATTGCATAACCCTGACTTGAAAACTAAAGTATTGCAAACCAGGAAAGAAAGAGTTTAGAGTATTGCCATCACAAAATGAATACCAACTGCTCCACCTAATAAGTACAGAACATCTGCATGTGTAAAATATTTTTGCCTGCCGTGATCTGACGGCTTGTATATCAAGGATTTCTGTGTTTATGATTAACAGTCATACAGCAGTCGAGGTTATCCACACACTATGGGGGAGATTTATTAAAGCTGGTGCACACAGAATCTGGTGCAGCTGTGCATAATAACCAATCAGCTTCTAACTATTTAACCGATAGCCGACCGTCGATCGGCAATTGACGGCGACAAGCTGGCTCTCCTGCGCAAATCGCCGTCATACGACGGCGGCCGCGGGATCGAGCCTAGTGAGCGCGTGCGCGCCGCCGGAGGCGCGCCCGTGCGCTCACTGTGTTCGGGGAGGGCCAGGGAGCGGGTGCAGCGGAGTCGATCTCCGCCGGCCACCCGCGATGCCCCCCCCCGGAGCGAAGGAACGGAGGTCCGCGTATGTAAACACGGACCTCCGTTCTGTGTGAGGGGGAAGGGCTGTGATCACAGCCTTCCTGTATACGAAGGCTGTGACCACTTCCCTTTCCCTGTTAGGGCAGTCCCCCCACAGTTAGAACACGCCCAGGGAACATAGTTAACCCTTAGAGCACCCTCTGCAGGTTAACCCCTTCACTGCCAATGGCATTTACACAGTAATCTGTGCATTTTTATAGCACTGATCGCTGTATAAATGCCAATGGTCCCAAAAAAGTGTCAAAATGGTCTGACATGTCCGCTGAAATATCGCAGTACCGCTAAAAATCGCAGATCGCCACCATTACTAGTAAAAAATAATAAAAAAAAAAAACAAAAATGAATTCTCATCATCCATAAACGCGACCACTTTTGCGCAAACCAATCAATAAACGCTGATTGCGATTTTTTGTATCGCAAATATGAGGAAGAATATAAATCGTCCAAAAACGGTGAAAAAAAATGTTTTTTTATATTTTTTTTTTGGATTTGTATTCTAGCAAAAAGTAAGAAATTTGGGGCCTTTTTTCAAAATTGTCGCTCTTCTTTTGTTTATAGCGGCGATCAGAAATGACGCAGAGGGGATCAAATACCACCAAAAGAAAGCTCTATTTGTGGGAAAAAAAGGACGCAAATTTCGTTTGGGTACAACGTCGCATGACAGCGCAATTTTCAGTTAAAGCGACGCATCGCCGAATCGCAAAAAGGGCTCCGGTCCTAAAGCTGGAAATCCTTCCGGGGCTGAAGTGGTTAAGCTTGTTCAATTAAAGTGTTTGTTAACCTAAAAAAAAAATGGATCCTGTTCCCTTAAAGCATGTTAAACAGCACATGGCTTGTGCTGTGTCATTTGACCCCCTGTATCACCTAAAAAAACCTGGCTGATCCTGCCTGGCTATGCCCTCCCCTCTGTAAACTGACCGCAGTATATCATGGCTGCTGATTCCTGACACTATGGTCAGTTTACTTACCTCTGTCAGCCCCAGCCCTGTTCTCTGCTCTCCTGTGTCCTCCTGTGTTCTCCTTCCCCCTCCCCTCCCTGCCTGTCAGCTCTGTCCACTCCACGATCCTCCTCTCCTGGTGCAATCAAATCTATGCTAAGATCATACCGTCCCCTCTGTTATATAACACTATGTGCCCCTGTGACTGGGCTGTATAAAAAAGATGCAGATTATACCTGATATTAGAGCAACTCCCGGCGCTCACGTGACTCCACGGCTCTCTCCTCTCTCCTCCCCGGTTGACGTCAACTGCAGTGCTCGGCTCCTCCCACTATAGCTGTCAGCCAGAGAGAGGAGAGATCCGATGAGTCGCCTGAGCACCGGGAGACGTTCTGATATATGGTATAATCTGCATCTTTTTTATACAGCACAGGCACAGGGGCACATAGCATTATAGAACAGAGAGGATGGCATAATTATATTATAGTGGGTTAGCAACCACTTTAAGCTTTGTCAATAAGACCTAGAAGCTGATTGGTTACTATGCACAGCTGTGCCAGATTCTGTGTGCACCAGTTTTAGTAAATTTCCCCCTATATATCTACCCTGAAGAAACAATGGTAATCAATAGAGCAGCCAATGGGGAGAACTACTGGAGTTTGAAACTTCAATCCAGGCACTATGGAGTTTCTATTTTAAATGCAAGTGAATATAACAGGATATTTTACGAGATAACTAGTGATTTTTGTCTTGACTGAATTCTCATACATAAACTCATTTATAAAAATTATACAACTGGGCTATTGGGATAGTTTAACCTTTCTGTTTCTAAAATTAAATTATTTCTCTTCCCTGTACAAGCGTAAAACAGATAAAGGTGACAAGTCTGCAAAACAAGCATTAAGCATGGCTTGAGTTAATAAAATTGCCTCTCGCAGAAGCTGCAGCCCAGACTTGAGAAGCATTAGATCCAGGACGAGTCATTAGTTTTACAATGTGATGCATCAGTAAAAGATCTCGGAGCTCCACTAACACAGGAAAAACATCCTGTAGCAAGTGCAAGTCAGGCACATGCAGTCAGTGAGAGAGAGAGAGAGAGAGAGAGAGAGAGAGAGGATGTCAAATTGAAAAGCTTCTGCAAGCACTGTTATTTGGGAGAAAGTCATTTTCCTACAATACATGGGGGTGATATATAGAAATGTGCTCTGATCGGATGCCACTGGCTAAACTCACAAAAGGCTTCCACACTGAACCTTCCAAAGCGGTTAAATCTCAAGATTTGTAAGCATGTCAGAAATGATCGTCAATGCCATGACTTACACATTGCAAACCCACTAAGTAGGGCTTATCTGCCTAATACAAATGAAAAGGGCTGGCAAAAGATAGAGCACATAAATATGGATGAGTTTTTCCTTGCGGTGAAAAACACAGTTAAAAGAAGAACAAATAATCAGCGAGAGACATAAAGTTGAGAAAGTGCTCAAAATAGTACCGAATTATGACAAGGCCCTAGAAATGAAAACGGATCTTTCGAATTTTTAAGCCAGCGATAATGGCCACTAAATGTGCCAATGCAACGGATTCTTTTTATGGACAGCTAGTCCTTGGTTCAACCCTCGCCTCTAAGTTATTACAGCTGTTTATCCTGGAAAATACGGACATTTTTCTTTGCCTGTGTCAGCACCAGCAGGAGACAGATGGTGAGGGTTACAGAATGGGATACTCTTATAATGAGGGCTAGAAATAAAGTGAATAGAAATATGGCCAGCAGCTAAAAGCAGGCAAAAAAGGGGTTGTCAAGGACTACTATGCTGTGAAAAGAGAGCTTTCTGTGTATGTGGTCCCTATGCCCCTAGCAGTCAATTACATGCTAGAAAAGTGTAAATGTAGAATTTTTGTGTACCTATTTATAGACTGATAGAGCTTAAAAAGTCTAAAATAAGAGAAAAGATTGTATTTTTTTCCTTATTGTTCTACAGTATGTTAACTGTGTTTCCAATCAGCATATGGAGGGAGTAGGCATAGATGCAAGTAAACTATGGCTTCTGTCCTTCTTTAGTAAGGAAAAGTGTAATTAAAGTGGTTGTAAAGCTTTGTTTTTTGTTTTTTTATAAAAATAACAAACATGCCTTTACTTGCCTGCTCTGTGCAATGGTTTTGCACAGAGCAGCCCTGATCTTTTTCTTTTGGGGTCCCCCATCTGCGTTCCAGACCCCTCCTCCTCATTGTTTGCCCGCTCCCGAGTCCCGCTGCTGCATCCATTGACAGACACCGGGACTCCGCCCCGCTCCCCGCTCCCCGCTCCTGTGTTACCGCATTTGATTAACCCTTTCAGCCCCTGAAGGATTTCCAGCTTTAGGACCGGAGCCCTTTTTGCGATTCGGCACTGCGTCGCTTCAACTGACAATTGCGCGGTCGTGCGACATTGTACCCAAACGAAATTTGCGTCTTTTTTTCCCCACAAATAGAGCTTTCTTTTGGTGGTATTTGATCACCACTGCGTCATTTCTGATCGCCGCTATAAACAAAAGAAGAGCGACAATTTTGCAAAAAAACCCAAATTTCTTACTTTTTCCTAAAATACAAATCCAAAAAAAAAATATATAAAAAAAACATTTTTTTCACCGTTTTTGGCCGATTTATATTCTTCCTCATATTTGCGATAAAAAAATCGCAATCGGCGTTTATTGATTGGTTTGTGCAAAAGTGGTCGCGTTTACGGATGATGAGAATTCATTTTTGGGGTTTGTTTTTTTTTTTTTTACTAATAATGGCGGCAATCTGCGATTTTTTGCGGTACTGTGATATTTCAGCGGACATGTCGGACCATTTTGACACTTTTTTGGGACCATTGGCATTTATACAGCGATCAGTGCTATAAAAATGCACTGATTACTGTGTAAATGCCATTGGCAGTGAAGGGGTTAACCTGCAGGGGGCGCTCTAAGGGTTAACTATGTTCCCTGGGCGTGTTCTAACTGTATGGGGGCTTGCCTAGCTGGGGAAGGGAAGTGGTCACAGCCTTCACGTACAGGAAGGCTGTGATCACAGCCCTTCCCTCTCACACAGAGCGGAGGTCCGTGTTTACATACACGGACCTCCGCTCCTTCACTCCGGGGGGGGCATCGCGGGTAGTCGGCAGCAATCGAAGCCACCGCACCCACTCCCTGGCCCTCCCCGAACACAATGAGCGCGCGGGCACGCCTTCACTAAACTCGTTCCCGCAGCCGTCGTCGTATGACGGCGTTTTGCGGGAACGAGCCACTTTGCTGCCGTCAGATGCCGATCGGCGGTCGGCAAGTGGTTAACAGCAGCAGGAGCAAATTGCTCCCGTTGCTATCATTCTGTCCAGTGAGGAGAGAGACATCGGCTGGATCAGATCCGGTTCAGGTAAAGAAAAGGGTTGGCCTTAGGGTGAGCTGCAGCAAAGAAGGTAATTTAGCTTAATGCATAGAATGCATTAAGCTGAAAACCCTTAAAGGGTAACTCCACTTTCTTGGGGGAAAAAAATAGCAAATAAAGAAAAAATAATATAGCGTATATAATTGCGGCACTAATCATATTGTAATTGAGTGTTATTAAAAATGACCTTTCCTTTCAATCTGCAGCTCTGTAATTTCCTGAGAGTGCATTGCAATATGGCTACCTGGAGTTGTCCTGTACGCAGAATGTGTACTACCACTCCGCAGAAACAGAATTTCCTGCTTGTGTGATTGGCTCACCAATTTTCAGATTTCAGACATCCCCTGCAACAAAAAATGTCAATTTTGGAGAGATACTTTCAATAGGAACACGTCTAAAGGGATGCAGGCCCAGCAGATTTCCTCATTAGTGTTCTGCAACTGCACACCTGATAGTTAATTATGAAACCACTCCCATTAGGCCCACTCAGTACAGAGGCAAAAACAAACACAGAGGGCTTTATTCAGAATAACAATAAAGGTAGGAATCTGCAACAAAGTTTGTTATAATCCTTGCAATGTACATAGATCACCCAGTGCGGAATGTTTTTTTTTTTTTTCTCAACAAAAGTGGAGTTACTGTTTAAGGCGTTAGAGTCACTTTAATTAGAATTTCAAATTTAACCACTTCAGCCCCAGAAGGATTTAACCCCTTCCTGACCAGAGCACTTTTTGTGATTTGGCACTGTGTCGCTTTAACTGACAATTGTGCGGTCGTGGGACGTTGTACCCAAACAAAACTGGTGTCCTTTTTTTCCCACAAATAGAGCTTTCTTTCGGAGGTATTTGATCACCTCTGCATTTTTTATTGTTTGCGCTATAAACAAAAACAGAGCGACAATTTTGCAAAAAACACAATATTTCTTACTTTTAGCTAAAATACATATAAAAAAATATATAAAAAAACGAATTTAATCATCACTTTTAGTCGATATGTATTCTTCTACATATTTGTGGTAAAAAAATCAGAATCGGCGTATATTGATTGGTTTGCGCAAAAGTTACACAAACGATGAGAATTAATTTATGGCGTTTTCACAATTTTTTTTTTTGTTCTAGTAGTGGCGGCGATCTGCAATTTTTATCGGGATTGTGACATTGTGGCAGAAATGTCGGACATTTTTGACACTTTTTTGGGACCACTGAGACTTATACAGCGATCAGAGCTAAAAAAAAACACTGATTACTGTATAAATGTCATTGGCAGTGAAAGGGTTAATCTGTAGGGTTCTAATTGATCCCGAGTACAGGTATCAGTAGATCTATGTCCCCTGTCAGAATGGGCAATCGCCATGTTTACATTGGTGGTTCCCCATTCTTCTTCTCTCACAGGCGATCATGGGTCACTGGCGGACATCAAGTCCACCCGACCCGCGGTCCCGCTCAGGGAGCACGCGGCAGGCACAAAAGCGAGCCGCCGGCGATGCGTGCCCGTCCACTATCGCGCATGCGCCGATCACCGTTTAAAAATGCGATCTGCGCAATGGTGCCACTTTGCTGCAGTATATATATTATACGCGGTTGGCAAGTGGTTAAAGTGATATTAAAGGTTTACTTTTTTAATAAAATAACAAACATGTTATACTTACCTGCTCTGTGCAATAGTTTCTGGTCTCCCGTTGATGCTCCTGGCTCCTCCCCACCACCAAGTTCCCCCATAGCAAGCCACTTGCATTGGTAGCACCCGTGCATGTTCTCTCCTGCGCCCCGCTCTGTGTGTCTTAGGCTGGGATAAGACTATATGCGGAGCGGCTCGCAGCAGGGGGTCCCGTGCCTTCCTGTTCTCCATTTCAGGGGCGAATTAGGTCCGAATTTTTGCCTGAATTCAGACCTGAAACAAAATCAAAGACACACAGGACCCTTCTTCAGTGTGCTCCGTGGCTGATCCGGAGGTATGTGAACTGGCTCCATTGAGAGCCGGTCACAGCCTCCTGTCATGCTAATTAGATGCAGGGAAACCTGCATCCAATTCGCATAAGTGTAAACCCAGCCTTAAAAACACAAAGAGCAGGGTCAGCTCCACCCTCCACTCTCTCATCACTGGCTGTGAATGACAGCAGCTGGAGCCAATGGCTCCTGCTGCTGTATCTGAGCCAATCAGGAGGATAGAGTTAAGAGAGCCTCAGTTCTCGTGAACACTGCTGGATCGAGATCAGGATAAGGTAAGTATAAGGGGGATGTTAACTTATTACATAGAATGCAGCAAGATAAAAACCATTCTACAACCACTTTACCACCTACTCATATAAAAAAATATCATTCCTTTCCATTATATATACAGGGTGGGCCATTTATATGGATACACCTTAATAAAATGGGAATGGTTGGTGATATTAACTTCCTGTTTGTGGCACATTAGTATATGTGAGGGGGGAAACTTTTCAAGATTGGTGGTGACCATGGCGGTCATTTTGAAGTCGGCCATTTTGAATCCAACTTTTGTTTTTTCAATAGGAAGAGGGTCATGTGACACATCAAACTTATTGGGAATGTCACAAGAAAAACAATGGTGTGCTTGGTTTTAACGTAACTTTATTCTTTCATGAGTTATTTACAAGTTTCTGACCACTTATAAAATGTGTTCAATGTGCTGCCCATTTTGTTGGATTGTCAATGCAACCCTCTTCTCCCACTCTTCACACACTGATAGCAACACCGCAGGAGAAATGCTAGCACAGGCTTCCAGTATCCGTAGTTTCAGGTGCTGCACATCTCGTATCTTCACAGCATAGACAATTGCCTTCAGATGACCCCAAAGATAAAAGTCTAAGGGGGTCAGATCGGGAGACCTTGGGGGCCATTCAACTGGCCCACGACAACCAATCCACTTTCCAGGAAACTGTTCATGTAGGAATGCTCGGACCTGACACCCATAATGTGGTGGTGCACCATCTTGCTGGAACTATGATGTCGGTGATAGGGAATTGCTGGCCATCAAGTCGGCTTTGGAGGAATGGCGGTACCTCCTGGAAGGAGCAGCTCACCCGGTATTGGTTTTTACTGACCATAAAAGCCATAAAAAAACCATATGCTGTGAAGATACGAGATGTGCAGCACCTGAAACTACGGATATTGGAAGCCTGTGCTAGCATTTCTCCTGCGGTGTTGCTATCACTGTGTGAAGAGTGGGAGAAGAGGGTTGCATTGACAATCCAACACAATGGGCAGCACATTGAACACATTTTATAAGTGGTCAGAAACTTGTAAATAACTCATGAAAGAATAAAGTTACGTTAAAACCAAGCACACCATTGTTTTTCTTGTGAAATTCCCAATAAGTTTGATTTGTCACATGACCCTCTTCCTATTGAAAAAACAAAAGTTGGATTCAAAATGGCCGACTTCAAAATGGCCGCCATGGTCACCACCCATCTTGAAAAGTTTCCCCCCTCACATATACTAATGTGCCACAAACAGGAAGTTAATATCACCAATCATTCCCATTTTATTAAGGTGTATCCATATAAATGGCCCACCCTGTAGTACAGTAGCATACCCCCCAACTTCCTGAGATGAAAAAGAGGGATATCTTTGGCGCACAATATAAAGACAAAGGATGCAGCACTGACATGCCTCCATATATGCAAGCCATAAACATTCAATTCAATACGCAAAAAATATTGGTAACCCCACCAATGCTTTATACTGTTTTTAAAATAACCAATTAAAAATCTTTGAAGTTGGATACAAGGTTTGGAGTCATTTGTTCAAAAAAAGAAGTCTATACATCGGACCAAAAAGAGGGACAACTAAGGAAGAAAAGAGGGACAGAGGGATCTGATTCCTCAAGAGAAACAGTCCATCCAAATAAGGGACATTTAGGATCTATGGAGAAGACATTGGAACAGAGTCACTGAATGCATTTAAAAGCAGCATAGCTTTATTGATGCAGATTTGCAGAACAAAAACAATATTACACAGTACATAAAACCTTTGATTTTGTAGACAGCTGCCCTTCCTATCAAAGGCAGAGACTTACTGGTCTACACCTAACAAAATGGAGCACATGACAAACTTGTAAACACATTTTTTTTAATAGGTTGGCAATTGTTTAGCATAAATCACCTCTGTTGCAAATAGGTTTTCTGAAGAATTCAAAACTTATGTGTGCTTCAAATACTGGCTTGTCTAGATGGGCTTAGATAGGAATCTGGGGGAGATAGAGTATGCTAAAAATTATTCTCCTGAGGCCCTGCCACACAAATAAATAGTAGCAGTATTAAACCCCAAAACATGTAATATATTGCAGCTTACCAATTCCTAAATGTGGTGGCTGCACTAGTTTTCTTTTTATAGGCCCTTATCCCTTTATTTTCAGCTGGTGATATGGCCAGTAACACACTTTCTGTCATAGGCAAGGCTTCTCCACTCTGGGTGGAGACACCTTTGGAAAGCAGCATTGTCAATCTGGGAGGAAGGCAGTGTCGGATGCATCGGATTAACATGGACTTGGCTAACAAGTTAAATCTGAACTCCACATAATACTTTTTGAACAGTTACAGCATCGGTATTCCTTTTGAGATTAAGGTTTTACATACATAAAAAATGGCTAACCATTGTAAGCACCACTGTCATTGTTAAAGTGTCACTAAACCCATATCATAAAAAACTATTAATAAATGGTGTATTACATGCTGTTCATACTCACTCAGTCACTATGAGATTTGTTTTCTGTGGTCTGCAAAAAAACCTGGTTGATCTTGCTGCTCTCTATCTCCACCTCCTGTCCATGTTCCCAATTCAGCTAAGGATTTTGCAGCTGTGGTGGTAACTCTGCACATGCTCAGTTTTCAGTGAGTTTCTATGCTGAGCATTTCCTCCCTATCACATCTGAGCAGCCCATGTGACTATAGAGTCACACATGTTGGTGTATACACAGTGGTAAATGACAGCTCACTCCCTCCCTCCTCCTCCATGCCCACTAACCAGCTAAACACAATGGGGTGGGATATTACATGTAGATTAATGGTGGCTTCACCTCCCTCTTTTCTAAGACACAGGCTGAAGGGGTGTAACACAGCCTGTGACTGGCAGAAATCCACCAACACCACAATATTTCCACAAAATAATAAAGATTTGATTTCAAATATATATTTCTATGCAATCTTAAAACAGTTTATTAATATTATTTATTTATTTTTACTATGTGTTCCAAAGGCTGTATTTATTTTAACATCTGACCAGTAGCAGAGGACTAGCAGCTCCTCCTACTTATGTTTCCCTTCAGACAGGCTGGGAGAGATCTGGGTAGTGTGACAGCTGTATATTGATTAGGAAAAAGGTACTTAGGTTTTATTTTTTTTAAATAACAACATCATCCACCTACAAAAATAGAAGGGACAATGTAAATTAAACACTGTGTGCTTCGTATTGCTTGGTCTGGTAAAGGAAGTGTTAAAATAACAAATTTACTGGCTGGATCACCAGGTCAAAATAAAAGAAAATAAGAAAACAAATGCAGAACAACATCAAAGAATTGGTAAGCTTCAATATTATACATTCTTGGTTTTGGGTTTTCTACCACTGTAATAGTAATAGGAAGATCACACAGAATTTCTTTGGTATAATGATTTTTCCTAGAGCCCTGAAACATTATTATGTACATTTTTGCTCATAAAATCCTGAATTTAAGCTCATGTCTGTTCTTTAAAAGTGAAAAAAAAAAAAAATCCTAAAATTTATTAGGATGTAGTGCTGGAAATGAAAGTTCGTGTATTACTGTTGGGGAAAGCTGGCACTTGGAGTGAATACAATTTTGTGCAGTCTGTGACCAATTGATCTTATGCTGCGTGGACATTTTGCCACTTTAACAAACCCACTTCTTCCTGGATCATGCAATATGTTTTCAAGTCCCCATGAAATCCGATTTAGAAAGGCAGTAAATGGATTTGTAATATAATAAATTACATTGCAATCACTGGTGTAAATATAGGACTTGGCAGTGCTTTTCCCGCTGATCAGAAAAAAAAAGGTTTTCTTACAAGGAAAAGAATATAGATCTCTGCTTCCATGTTTCTGATGAAATTGCACCAGCTATCCAAGTTTGTAGCATTTATGTCCCTGTTCTATATTTTCGTGCTTAGACCTATTTTTATAATTTTTTTTATGATAATCATTTTTTGAGGTCTATTTTCGAAAGTCAGTATTATGTGTAAAGCCCACATTCTCTTTTTGTTAAAATTCTTTAATGTTTGCTATATGCTTCATGTTCCTGTTTTTTCTTAGATATATTTAATCATCCCATAATTCTCTACTTTGCCATGTCCAGGTGATCTCTCCCAAGATACATTCTCTATACCTTGGCATACCTTGGAGTGTTTGATGCAATGGTGGCTATGATTATTTAACTTTTCCAGGATTGAACACAGACAAAAATATTTTTTTTTGGAGAGGTCAAGCACCAATATTTTTTACTATTAGAGATACACAGAGATGTTGTAGTTGACTCCCATATTTTCCTCTACCGCTCCAGCCCCACATCTGCCTAGAGAGACTACTGGACTCTGTCCACACATGCCACGTGAGAGTAAAGTTGAGAGAAAGTTGTTTGATTTTGTACGGTAATGTACAGTATTTGTATAGGAGTCTTTTCTGTCTTTTCTCTTTATCGTATTTAGTGCATAATTTATAATACCCTCCTGTCGTTAAGAAGTGCCATAGCCACAAAACACATTGAGAAGTGAAGAAGGGATGCTTTACTGCATACTATTATGTAGCTGTTGAGATATTGGGTAGACCAACTTGGTCTTACTGGTGCTTTGCCAAAGTGTATTCACATCATATGAACATCTCTGTTCTTTCTATACTGTGGACTCTGGCACTCTCCCTCCTGAGTGGCTGAGATACAGCAGTGGTGCCCATGAGGAGAAGGAGGGTGGGGCCGAACTACGACTACATGTCTGAATGCTTGCTGTGGGGGCACTCGACAAGAGGAAGGGGCCAGGAGCGCCAAAGAGGGACCCGAGAAGAGGGGGATCTGGGCTGCTCTGTGCAATACCACTGCACAGGGCAGGTAAGTATAACATGTTTGTTATTTTTAAAGAAAAAAAAAACGAGACTTTAGTATCACTTCAAGGGTATAAATTGGTTAGAATGTAGGTGCCTGTACTTGAAAGCCATGTTGATTACTTTTATTTTTTTTTAAAGCATATGTTTTAAAATATTGACTATACTGTATATACATATATACAATGTTTTAACTATATATTCCTTACAGGCACTGCACCTCTGATTGAATTGTAACACAGAAGGAGGAACGAGTAGAATGTACTGCACTGATTCATACTGATTTGATGTGTGTGTGTAAATTTGAACTTGAGCTAGTAAACTCCAAAAAGAACAGACTTTTCATGCAAATTAGATAAGGAAGTTGAGGAAAACTGGAAAACTTCTCAAGAGGCATTCTTATAATAGCTGAATATGAAAAAAAATTTAAAAAAATTTAAAAAGAAAGTGGGAGATTAGCTCGTGGGGATCACCTTTCCTTGGAAAAAGACAGCGTGCAGGCAAACTTTCTTAAAAAATCTGGGGGGTTGCCAGTTTTATTAATAAAGGTTGCAAGTCATAAAACAAACAAAATAGCAAAAAACAACTCCTTGCCATCCAGGCGCTAAACTATACAGAGCAGGATACCTCTCTATACGGTGTCGGGCTCATCCCAGACACCTCTAAACAAAACAAATGCAAAGCTTTTCTTATGAGTCCTTAGAGAAACCAATTCCCAAGTTGTAGCTCTCTCAGTGTAGTGATACTGAGTCCCAGGCCAGAAAAACCCTAATTTCTCCTCCTGGTCATTTAAAGCAGCTAAAGGGGGATCTGGGTGGACCAGAAACTCCGGGCCGGAACCAGCTCTGTCACAGTGACTGCCAAAACCCAGCGGGACTCTTTCTAGTCCATTCCAAGCAAACACATGCGATGCGACAGATATTGCCCATCCACTATCTCCCCTCGCATAATGTCACATATCCCCCCCTCTGCTCAAGCCCCTGCGGCTGAGCAACTGTCACCCCCATACAGTGGACCTGGGAAGGGGTATCCACATTGTTTTGCAGCTTTCCTGCCCTATGTTCCACGGTAAACTTGTACGGCCAGAAATGACCTTGTCACCCAACTATTTTTTTCCCGGTTGTCACACTTCAGGGGGCATGGTCGGTGACCAGTCTAAACGGCCTTCCCAGCAAATAATACTTTAGGGTCTTCAAGGCCCATTTAATAGCAAGACATTCTTTCTCGACGATGGCATAATTTTTTTCATGCCTGTTTCATTTTCGGCTCAGGTATACAACCGGGTGCTCCTCGCTATCTCTGATCTGGGACAGTACAGCCCATAAACCCACATCAGAGGCATCGGCCTGCAGCACAAAGTCCTTGGTGAAGTTCGGGGTCACAAGCACCGGTTGCACACGGAGGGCTTGTTTCAACTACTGAAACACCTTCTCGGCTTCAGGGTTCCACTTTACCATAACCAACCCTCTACCCCTTGTCAGGTCCGTCAGGGGGGTGGCAATGGTGGCAAAGTCGGGTATGAAGCAACTATAGTACCCCGTGATCCCCAGGAATGCACACACCTGCTTTTTAGTTAGAGGTTGGGGCCATTTTTGGATTGCCTCTAGTTTGTTGGTTTGTGGCTTAACAAGTCCCTGACCGATAATGTGGCCAAGGTATTTGACCTCCTCTAGACCGATGGCAAATTTTTTGGGGTTGTCTGTGAGACCCGCTTTCCTAAGGGAATCTATCACTGCTTGCACTCGGGGCAGATGCGATTCCCAATCTGGGCTGTGGATGACCACATCATCCAAGTAGGTGGCTGCATAGGAGTGCCGTCTTAAGATTTATCCATCATTCTTTGGAATGATGCAGGGGCACAGTGTAACCCAAATGGCATCAGCTTGTATTGAAATGACCCTCAGGGGTAGAAAAGGCAGTCTTCTTCTTTGCTGTCTCTGCTAGGGGTATCAGCCAATAACCCTTAGTTAGGTCTAGGGTTGTTATGTAGCGGGCACCTCCCAATCGGTCTATAAGTTCATCAACCCAAGACATCGGGTATGCATCAAACTTTCACACTATTTAACTTTTTAAAGTCATTACAGAACCTGATAGTGCCATTGGGCTTTTGGACCAGCACTACGGGGCTTGACCAGTCACTGTGGGACTCCTCTATCATGTCCGATGCTAACATGGTTTTGATTTCTTTTGCCACTGCTTCTCGCCTAGCCTCAGGGATTCTAGGGCTTCACATTGATGCGAACACCTGATTCCGTGATTATTTCATGCTGGATCACTGAGGTCAGTCCGGGTAAAGGGGAGAAAAAGTCTCTATTTTTACTCACAAATTCTTTAACATCATTTTGTTGCGTTATGGACAAGGACTCGGTTATGGGGATATCAGGGGTCATTGGGGTCATTGGTACAGTGTCCTTTTGAGGAGGGTAGACGGTCAGTAAACTCTTTTTGTCCTTCCATGGTTTTAAGAGATTCACATGGTAAATTTGCTCCAGTTTCTCTTCCCTGGCTGGTAAACTTTGTATTTTACCTCCCCTACTCTTTCCCTAACCTCAAAGGGACCCTGCCACTTGGCCAGGAATTTACTTTCCACAGTGAGGACTAGCACCAGCACTCTATCCCCAGGGTTGAAAGTCGGGTCTTGGCACCCCGATTATAAACCCTCTTCTGGGTTTCCTGGGCTTGCTTCATATGTTCCCGTACAAGGGACAGGACAGCTGCGATTTGATCCTGCATCAAGGAGATATGCTCAATGACGCTTCTATACGGGGTGGCCTCTCCTTCCCACATTTCTTCTGTAACATCTAGCAGCCCCCTACCATACAAGAGTTCAAATGGGGAATAACCCGTAGACGCCTGCGGAACCTCTCGTATGACAACATGAGATATGGTAGCAAAAAATCCCAATTTCTCCCATCTTTATCGACCACCTTTTTCAACATACTTTTGAGGGTTTTATTAACTCTCTCCACAAATCCATCCGTTTGGTGGTGGTAGACAGAGGTATGGAGGTGGGAGATTTTGTACAACTTACACAGTTCCTTAGTAACCCTGGACATGAACGGGGTGCCCTGGTCTGTTAAGATCTATTTTGGGATCCCCACGTGACTAAATACCTGCACCAATTCTGTCACTATAGTCTTAGCAGAGGTATTCCGCAAGGGTATGGCTTCAGGATAGCGTGTCACATAGTCCAGTATTACCAGAATGTGTTGGTGGCCCTGAGCAGACTTTACTACTGGCCCCACAAGATCCATGCCAATTCTCTCAAAAGGCACATCAATTATGGGTAGGGGAACAAGCAGACTGCGAAAATAAGGTGACGGTGCAGACATTTGACACTCGGGCATGACTCATAGTACGCTCTGCCATCTGCATACAGCTTGGGCCAGAAGAATCTCTGGGTTATTCTCTCCCTGGTCTTGTCCATACCCAGATGCCCCCCATTATATGACCATGGGCCAAGTCTAGCACCATCCTGCGGAAGGGTTTGGGAACCACCAGCTGTTCTACCTCATCCTCACCGTGTTTTACCACCTGATACAGCAAATTGTTTTTAAGAGCCATGTAAGGGAAAGACACCCCCCAATTAGGATCCACCGGTTTCCCATCCGTCATCTTAATGTTCTCTCTGGCTCTAATGAGGGTGACAACTTGTAATTGCTCTGTACAAAAATCCTCCCTCCTGATCTCTAAGTCAGGGGTCACATTCTGTCCATTCTCACTATTAAAGTCAGAGATGTTCTCTGGTTCATTAACCTCAAGCTGAGAGCTGTCTTCCAGCCCCGCTGGCTCCCCAGCCATTACAGAAAAAGGAAGAGGGTCTCCTCCATCCTCGGTCCTGCCAACCGTCACCTCTTCCATTTGGCAAAAAGGGTCTGGTGAGAGTTCCCATGCTTCCAAAGCAGGGGGAGTTCTATCCCTCAGATACATTGGGCCTTCCCATAACCTCCAAAAATGGGGTAAATCCCTCACCACCAGGACCTCATGAAGCAGGGAAGGTACCACCCCCACTGAATGTATTACACTGAACCATGGGGTGTCAATCTTAACCACCGCAGTCTGGTAGTCCCGAGTGTCCCCATGGATGCAAATTACCCCGGTGGTGGTAGGGTGTACTTTTGCAGGATTTACACAACTGCTGTTGACTAAGTCGCAACACTACCTGAATCAAGCAGTGCAGCGACTGGCTTCCCATTAACAGACAACACACACACTTGCTTTTCCATGCGACCCTGACGTGATGCAGTACATGCAACCTGTGCAAAAAGAGATATACGTCTTTTCATATAAGCATTATCACACTGCATTGGTTCATCATTTAGGGGGTGGTTGGCAGCAATGCATTACATTGGTAGTACTGTATGTGCTCTATACCCAGTCCTCTCAAGGGTCCCCAGGACCTTCCTAGCTTCTTTAGCCAGTCTCCAGGTCTAGAGCCCATAGTCTCTTTAGCCGTAGCAGTCTTATCAAACTTTCCCATGCCATTGAACCCTGGAACAGTCTTACCGGACGATCTTTCACTCCTAGATACATTGGAGTGGGGCACAGAAGGATGAAACAAGTCCTCAGCAGCACTGTATCTCTCCATGAGGTCCCCAGGATCTGAGGGCCTGGCAAAGTCTCTGGCTGCAAGCACTTCCTTGTGAGATGGATCAAGTCAAACATTTGGGAACGGGGTGGCAGGTCCATGTGGTAGGTCCACTGATGCAGCCATTGAGCCCGGACTGCCATGGAGACACCAAGGCATGTAAGTATTTCGAGATTCATAGTCCTGGGCCTTATCGGGTTCCAATTCAAAATAGGATTTTTGTGGCTCACCTGTCAGAAAAGGTGCTAGCAGTCCCAACCATTGTCTTTTTGCCATCCTTCCCGCACAGCGACTCTCTCGAAAGTGGTGAGGTATGCCTCCACATCATCCACAGGTGTCATCTTCTGCAGGTGGTAAGAGGCGCATACCAATTTTTGTTCCACTGGCACAGGAGGTGCAAACCCCTTCTTTAATTCCAGCAGGGCCTTTGCAAATTGGCAATTTGTCGCCTGTTGTGTTGCAATAGCCTGGCGAGTTGCCTCCTGCTGAGCCACCTGCTGTGCTGCAGCGGCCTCTGCGATCTGGTGGATAGTTTCCCGCTGAGCTGCATTGGCTTGCAGCAGGGCTTTTAACATCTGCTCCATGTTGGAAAGTTGCCCGCTGAATCCACCAAGTGTATGGGAGATTAGCTCGTGGGGATCACCTTTCCTGGGAAAAAAGGCAGCTTGCAGGCAAACGTTCTTAAAATATCTGGGGGGTTGCCAGTTTTATTGATAAAGGTTGCAAGTCATAAAACAAACAAAATAGCAAAAAACAACTCCTTGCCGTCCAGGCGCTAAACTATACAGAGCAGGATACATCTCTATATGGTGTCAGGCTCATACCCAGACACCTCTAAACAAAACAAACGCAAAGCTACTGAGTCCCAGGCCAGGGCAATACTGAGTTCTCCTCCTGGTTATTTAAAGCAGCTGGAGGGGGATCTGGGTGGACCAGAAACTCTGGGCTGGAACCAGCTCTGCCATGGTGGCTGACAAAACCCGGGCTGGACTCTTTCTAGTCCACTCCAAGGTGGAGTGCTAGGTGACAGATATGGTCCATCCACTATCTCGCCTCGCATAACATCACAATATATATATATAGTGATGTTATGCGAGGCAAGATAGTGGATGGACCATATCTGTATATATATATATATATATATATGAAAAAGAAATGGGATTGCTGCACAAAAATATTTTAATTAAAAGATTTAAAAATACATTAAAATGACATGGTATTCATGGTTATGGTACCGTGAATACCATGTAAATGTGATGTATTTTTAAATCTTTTCAGGCCTGATTGTATTGCACATATTTCTATGACCGATGTGCACCTCACCCCTGGAACTTTATTGTATATATATATATATATATATATATATATATATATATATATATATATATATATATATATATATATATAT
>BLSH010474788.1:360215-371039 GCA_018402905.1 Glandirana rugosa | reverse complement strand
CATCCCGACCGTGTTGGTCCGTTTCTCCGTGAGTTGGTGTAGTCATCCTTCGGCCCGTTTACGTATTACTGTAACCCTATTCTAAACTACCTTTTACAAGTTTTAGAACCATCCCAATGTCAATTTTCATCGACTTAGACACATATAAAATTTTCCGGATTTTCTATCTAATCTATCTATGACATCTATCTATCTATCTATCTATCTATCTATCTATCTATCTATCTATCTATCTATCTATCTGTCTATCTTACATACTCGAAAAGGTTTCTTGGTTCATTGACAAAAAGTCGTACTAGACAGTTGTCGTCTAACTCCAGGTGTTGACTTAATTATGGCAAACCCATCAAGTCGTAACAAGGAGTAGGGAGGACGAAACATGACCTCAATCTGCTGTTGACAGATCATGCTGAAAAACAGTTACTTGGTTCTTTGGAAAAGCTCATACATTCTATCTGTCTATCTATCTATCTATCTATCTATCTATCTATCTATCTATCTATCTATCTATCTATCTACAGTATCTATCTAATCTATCTTTTAGGCCTTTTAAAATATACACAGATTCAGCTACTTTTAACTGTAACCCTACCAAGATTTTGAACATTTTCCATCAAATCTTATCCCAATGTCATTATGCATTTGCCCGGCTTCCTACTGATGTGGTTGAGTGCCTCTTTGCCTGGTTGTGCCAGCCCTACTATATCAATCTCTCAGATGAAGGTTTTTGAAAACCCAAATATGTAAACACCCGTTTAGTTGGGCCATTCTCTGAACAAACTAAATTCAGCCCAGATATAGGTTTTTCTTGTTGAAAAAGTTTTATTGAAGATTGTAACAGACAACAAACAAGGATTGTGGTATAGAGATCCAAAGGAAAGGGGGCCGGTCGGGCCCGTGGCATTATGTCAAATAACAATAAACATAGGCAGTATCAGTTAAGCAAGACCGTATATTACATATGGGATAGTGCCAGTCGAGGCATATGGCACCTGACACCACGCACAACCCATATATAGAGTGGGCTTTCACTTTGTGGGCACCCCTAGTGGGATCAAACTGTGCCCACGAAGGAAGTCCGGGCGTTAGGTAAAAGCGACCATAGGTTATCCATCATGTCCGGTACCACGTGTCTAATGAAGAATGGCTGAGACCAGCTTACTCTGAGAACTTATTAAAAATTAGTGTTGGAATCCGAGTAATTGTAAAAGGTAGGGGAGGAGAAAGCAAAGGAGGGGGGTCAGGGGAGGGGAAAAGGGGGGACAGAGGAGAGGAGTCAAAAGATCAGAGAAGAAAAGAGGGGGGAGGGGGAGTGGGGGTTCCGCCTGGTGGATTTGACGATCAACTCCACGACACCTGGTGTGAACACGGGGGTTAGGAATGCTGCATCACCATGGGCGCAGGGTCTCAAGGTCGATGGAGGGTGGGAGAAATAGCCTAATCCAGGGAGTTCAGAGTTTTTCAAATTTAGTGGGGGATTCTTTGTCTATTGCTTCCATCTTTGCGTGTATGAGGTATCTGGTCATTCTGGATTTAGTTTCTGCGGTGGATAAGGTTGGGGTCTTCCATGTCTTAGCTATGGTTTTGCCCTGCAGCGGTCAGGAGAAATAGGAAAAGTTTGAATTGTTTGTGGGGGAGCATTTACGGTTTCAGGCTCAAAAGAGCTTGTTTGGGGTCTAGGGGAAGGGGCATTATAAACAGTTGTGTAGCCATGCTAAATATTTCAGTCCAGAAAGTCTGAGCTATGGGGCATTGCCACCAAATGTGGAGAAGGGTGCTAGCTTCAGGGCAACCTCTGAAACAGTGGGATGGGTAACCTGGGACGAATTTAGCTATTCTTGAAGGTACTAAGTACCAGCGTGAGAGTAATTTATAATTTGTTTCGACTGCTTGAACGCATGGGGAAGAGCTTTTGGTGGAGGCCCATATGGCCGACCATTCAGATGGGTTGATGTGGAGGCCCAGATCCTGTTCCCATTTTTGGACATATGAGGGGCCAGCTGAATCTGGGATATTTGTGAGTTGAGTGTAAAGTGTAGAGATCAGGCCTTTCATGTGAGGGTCACGTTTTCAAATTCAGTTAGCCTGTCAAGATGTGAGTTGTGTGCGGTGAGGTCTGAATAGAAATTTTTAATTTGAAGGTATCGAAAAATCTCTGATGTGGGTAGTTGGTGTTTTTCTTGCAGTGTTGTGAATGGTAGGAGTGATGATGAGTTTACCAAGTGGTGGAGCCTCAGTTAGCCCACGGATGTCCAATAACGGAAGGCGCTTGGGGATTGCCAGGCTGGGTAGAAAGACGGGTTACTCATAAAGGAGAGAAGTGGGTTATGGGGCGATTGTAATTTATATTTAAACTTCAGGGTGTCCCAAGTAGCCAGGAAGTGTTTAGTAATAGGGTTGCGTGGGGTCTCATGTGTTTTCCTTGGCAACCAGAGTAGGTTAGCTGTTGAGAGAAGATCAGCCTCAACCGCTTCTATTGCGACCCAAAGAGGGATTTCTTTAGTTGTATGGTACTTTGGAAGAGTGGCTAAATGTGCTGCTCTGTAATAGTTGGTAAAGTTGGGCATTCCCAGGCCACCCTGGAGTTTAGGTAAAAATAGTGTACGTTTTGGAACCCTTGGTCTGGTGTAGCCCCATACAAATTTAAACGAGCGTGACTGGATTAAGCGCAGAAAATGTGCAGGAATTGGGATGGGTAATACTCTAAAGAGATAGAGGAGTTTTGGTAAAATTGACATTTTTATTATTGCTATTTTCCCTAACCATGAGATGGGGAGACGCGCCCATTGCGTAAGCAAGTTTGTGATTTGTCTCAGGAGGGGTGGATAATTGTGTGAATAGAGTTGTGTCATATCAGCTATTAATTTGATCCCCAAGTAAGTTAGGGAGGAGGTGGCCCATGGGAATGGTAATGCGTTTTGGGCCGTCGATAGTTCTGACTGTGGGATCGAGATGTTTAAGGCCTGCGTTTTTTTAGGGTTCACTACTAGACCTGATATAGCTAATCTAATTACTAAGTAACCGTAGGAGATTGGGGCCGGATATTAATGGAGATGACAGGAAGAGCAAGATGTCATCTGCAAAAAGGCATACTTTATGTGAATAGCCGCCCAGGTCAAGGCCGGTGATGGTCGGATCATCTCTGATGAGGTGTGCGAGGGGTTCTATGGCTAGGGCAAAGAGCAGGGGGGAAAGTGGGCACCCCTGCCTCGTGCCTCTTTCAGCTTTGAGGGGGACTGACCTATAGCCTGCATATTTAACGTAGGCTAGGGGGTTGTCATAGAGGGCCGTGACCCATTTCAGGAAGTGAGGGCCAAACCCCCATTTCTGTAGGGTATATTGTAGGTAAGTCCATGAGACTGTGTCAAATGCCTTTTTTATGTCTAAAGACAGGAAGCAAATTGGGACCCGGCACGATCTGGCAGCATGTGAGATCAAGACAGCACGTCAAATGTTATCGCTTGCTTGGCGGAGTGGAATATAGCCAACTTGGTCGCGATGGATTAATTTGCCGATTATACCATTTAGACGTGTTGATAGAATTTTAGCTAAGATTTTAATGTCTATATTTAAGAGAGAGATTGGGCGGTAGTTCGAGCATGATGTATCGTCCGTTTGGGGCTTGGGGATCATGCAGATTAAAGCCGTCAGTGATTCGGGGGTAAACTTACGGCCTTGGAGGATAGAATTCAGGGCCTTGGTTAGGGTCGGGATCAATAGGTCGGAAAACGATTTGTAGTAGAGGGCTGGAAAGCCATCAGGACCTGGGCGTTTGTTGAGTTTGAGTTGTTTTATGGCCTGCGCTACTTCCTCAGGGGTGATGTTGCTTTCTAATATATCAAGATCGGGGGTGGTCATCTGCGGGAGTTTAATTTGATTAAAGAGGGCACCCGCTTCATTCTGGTCGAACAAGTGGCTGGATTTGTATATAGCTTCTAGATGGGAGCGAAATTTTTGGGTTATTTTGAGCGGGTTGCTAGTGGTGATGTTTTTGGACAGTTTGAGGCGAATTGGTTTGAAGGGTTTATTGATGGAGTTGAGGGAGCGGGCGAGAAGCGTGTCTGGCTTGTTGGCTTTCATGTAATAGACGTGTCGTGATCTACGGAAAGCCTTATCTGCGTTTTCAGTTAGAAATAAATCAAGTTCTATACAAGCTTTGTCCAGGTTAAGTCTGGTAGTGGGGTTTGGGTTAGTGCTGAATGCAGCGTTGCAAGCACAGAGCTCCGCTTCCAGCCTCTCCCCCAGGAGTTTCCGTTTGCGGTTAAATAGGGATGCTTGGCGCTGAAGTTCGCCTCTGAGGGTCGGTTTATGAGCTTCCCAGAGTGTAAGGGGAGAAACCTCCGGGGTATCGTTGAGTTCAAAGTAGGATTTAAGGGCCTGTTGTATGGCGATGTGATGCGAAGGGTGTTTTAAGAGATGTTCTGGTAAGTACCAGGTGCGATCATGTGCTTTAGGGATCGGAGACGCTAAAGTGGTGAGGACTGCGTTATGGTCAGACCAGGGGATGGGATGGATTGTGGAAGCTAGTAATTCAGGGGCCATTCCTATTGATAAGAAGATGTGATCTATTCTAGTGGATACCTTATGTGGAAATTAATAATGTGTATAGATCCGCTTCATAGGATTACACTCTCTCCAAGAGTCGATTAGACGGTGAGATGTGAGTAGCTGGGAGAAATGCGGGTTAGCTGGGGAAGCAGGGGGGAGGTATGGCGACTTGTCTAAGTGTGGGCAGAGTACTTGGTTGGAGTCACCACAAATAATTAATGTGCCCATCTTATGAGAGGAAACCACCTGTAGTAAGTTGGAAAGAAAGGGAGTAGGGCGTTTGTTGGGGGCATAGTATGTTGCAACAGTGACCGGAGTATCCAGGTGGTGACCGCAGAGGATTAGATATCCGCCTTCAGGGTCTTGGATTGTATTATGGGGGGTGAAAGGGGTTGAGCGGTGGAAAGCGATTAGAGTGCCCCTTTGCTTGGTCCGAGCAGACGCGGTGTAAACCTGAGGGTAGAAGCAGCTCATGAATTTGGGAGTGCAGTCTGCTTTGAAGTGTGTCTCTTGGAGACAAACTATTTGGGCTTTTAGCGCATGGAAGTGCCTAAAGGCTTTGGTTCTTTTCTGGGGGACATTGAGACCTTGCACGTTAAGAGAGAGAATGGTTAATGGGGCCATGGTGATGCATGTGGGTGTTTAGACTTACCGTGCTTGGAATGAGGCTACTTGTCTTGGACCACCAGGCGGGTAGTAGAATCAGGAGAGGGGAGAGAAGAGAGGGTATGCGGCTAGGGGTTAGAGACGGTTAGAGACCGATGCCGTGCTAGAACAACAAAAGAGAGAGCATCCATGGTCTCTAAAACGAAAAAGAAAGGCAAGGGTAGTACAAATGGAATGCAAAATATACAATAAAACACCATACAAGTAGAAATCCGGGTCCGTATGAGGGATATGCCATCCCTGACAGGGAGTCGGGAGCCATCTGCGGTGGCCCCCATATTAGTGGGGGGCGACCGGTGAGGGCCTAGTAGGGTACACATGGAAGTTCCTTGGGAGATAAGGCTCTAGCGGGGCTGCTGGGTCGGGACAGGAATAAAAAGTGGCCACATCAAATAAGGTTAACATTCAGAACTGTAAACCCAAATAGACGAGGAACTAAGGGTTATGGTGGAAGGAAGTGGCATATGTAGAGAAACAATGAGGTGAGGGGTGAAAAGAACATGGTAGGAATATCGTTCATAGTTAGTTTGTTGCAATGGGTAAAGTTAGTCTTGGTTGCAACTTATTTGTTCGGTCCCGAAGGGGTATGAAAGTAGATTTGGGGTAGTCAACGGGGTATTAACTTTTGGGCCATCTCGCATTAGAGTGGAAAGGCCACAACCAGAGTTCCTTACTGCTCAACTCAAGCATAGGAGGTGAGAGCCTCCTCTAAAGAGAGTAGGGATAAGTAGAAAGTGAGGCTGGGTGTAAAGCATAATCAGTCCATGGAGTCCTCTTGATCTTGGGATGGTGGGGTGAGGCGACTTCTTTTATGGACTTGGGAATTCCCTTGTTTCCCTGAAGAAGGAGATGGTTTGTGAGGTGAAGGGGTAGCTGATCGGCACCTGGAGGGGTGGGAGTTAGCAGGGACCTCCACCAGGTGGAGTTCCTGGAGTAGTTGATGAAGTTCTTCGTTCGTTGTACATCTGTATTTGTTTCCTTGATATGTGAAGCGAACAGAAAAGGGGAAACCCCACTGGTATGAGATGTGGCGTTGTTGGAGTTCAGTCAGTAGGGGTTTCATGGCATGCCTTTTGGTCATGGTTAGCTGGGAGAGGTCAGAATACATCTGATATTTATATCCTTGGAATGAGAGTTCGCCTTTATCCCTTGCCGCCTTCATGAGCTGCTCTTTGGTACGGTAAAAGTGCAGTTTTGCGATGATATCGCGTGGTGGGCCGTCTGGTTTTTTAGGGGCTAGGGCCCTATGGACTCTGTCCATTTCCAGGCGTTCTAAGGGGGTGGTGGGCTGTAGTTCCTGAAACAAAGCAGTAATCGTGGAGTTTAAATCCAGGACTGTTTCCGGTATTCCTCTTATCCGAACGTTCGAGCGCCGATCGCGGTTCTCGTAATCCTCCAATTTAGAGAGCAAGGCTAGGTTTTCTTCCTTTAAGCTGTCCAGTTCCATTCTATGTTCCTGGGTTGTGGATTCCAGCTCATCAGTTTTATCTTCGAGAGCTGCGGTGCGAGATCCCAGCTCTCTGATTTCTTTTGTCAGGCTGCTGGTTATGTGTTCGGACGTTTGCTTTAATGCTTTGTGTAGCATTTTTTCGAATTGCTGTAGCATGGCAGGGGAGGTTGGAAAGTTCGGACCTTTGCCTGGGGATGAGGGGGATTCGTTGTCAGAGTCCTTGGGTAGAACAGGCAGAGACATTGTGAGCTGCTTCCAAGCGCTCGTTGAGGCCACGTGTGGCGCCGCCATTTTGACTGGTGCCCGGGCCAAGGCCTCTTTGATATTGTGGTTCTTTAGTTTTGTTCGGGCGCCTCCGTACACCATGCCCGCCCTACCTCTCGACTCACCGGGTGATATGGGTTTCGTGTGACTGTTTAGAGTGGCCGGAGTGTTGAAAAGCCGCCGCTGGAGCCGTTTCTTTTCTCCTTCGGAGCAGAGCTCTAACAAAGCATGACCGCTCAGCTAGACTCCGCGCATGCGCCCCCAGTCTCCTTATTTCTTGATCAATGCATCATTTATTTCTTCTGAACTTGGAATAAAACAGAAATATTCTTTTCACTGATCTTGATATCAGCATCATATATTTCTCATGAAATTGCATTCACAGGCTTCTTTTTCCCTAAGGACAACAGGACTTTTTGCATGCATGTCATTGCTTGCAGCCAGATCTAGAAGACTTTTTTTTACAGTGCTTCTGGGCCCATTCTGTAGATTTTCCAGTTTTTCTTTGGCAAGGGCTGTCCACACTTTGCAGGTTTTTTATTTTGAAAAAAATTATTGAATTTCCAAAAATACAAAAGACATATTATACAGTCCCCAGACGACGTCTATTAGGACGAAACGCGTCGGGCGCTGCTGACCCTGGATTGCTGCGTTCTTATTGTTTCTACAAGCTTGTGAAATTTTTATCTTAATAAACAAAATCCTCTTTGTTGAGGTACTTTTTTACGCTATGGAGAGCCCGCTCTTCTTTCTTTCTTTTTAAATCACTGATGAGCCCAAGGATACTGTTCATTATCGGTGAGACCTCAAGTTTTTTCCTGACTGCAACACCAGAGGAGGGACGGACGTGAGACCCCCATACCCCACTGTGATGACATCCAACCGGATTGTGTGACGCGCCAGTGGAGAAACCTTGGAGGACCTAGGACCACACAAGAGCGTACCATATATGTGGGCTTGCATATATCTGGGTTCTGAGGAGGGACGGACGTGAGACCCCCATACCCCACTGTGATGACATCCAACCGGATTGTGTGACGCGCCAGTGGAGAAACCTTGGAGGACCTAGGACCACACAAGAGCGTACCATATATGTGGGCTTGCATATATCTGGGTTCTGGTAAGCCTTTGATTCACTAGGGCGGGCACCTGGATTCACCACAACATTGTACTGTCACTTCTCATCCTAAGAAGAATTGTGTCATTTATTTTCTGCGGAACTGTTTTTCTAATATCTACTTGACTGCATGCTTGATTGCACGCAGGCTCCAAGAAGCAACACTCGAGCACTCCATACCATCACCCTTTTATTGGACTTTACTAGTTTAATATTAGTATTTACTAATGTAAGCTGGCATCGATTTTGTTGTGTTTCTAGATTTATGCAATATTTATGATTTGATCTTGTTTATGTCATACTCAATCATACTTCTTGATTAGCGCCAACCCCTATTTTACACAATTTTAACGACTAGTTTGGTCATTTGTTTGGCAGCTTTTCTACACTTTTTAGGCTTAGCGCAGTATTACACCCAATCTTTCCATATTATACAGTAAGGGAAGGCCTTACCAGAGGTACATACAGAATAACATCACATAATTCAGTACATAACCAAACGTGAACCTGTAATGAGATTAGCTTCATAGTATGAAGGGATGCGGGACCGACCCCAAAGCCTCCATCTGACACCCCATCTGGGAGCAAGCTGTGTCCGGAGGAGGGGGGGTCGTGAACCCCGCATGCCTGCACAACAGCTGACGGGCCACGGGCCAAAAAGAAGAAAAAAGTTAAAAACTAGATAATACTCTAGGATCTGGCTGACCTCAGGGGGTCACTTCCCTAATTAGATAACCAAAAATAAACAAGCCCTAATAAAAGAAGAGCACTAGGAAAGGAAAGAATAAAAAGTGAGGAAGGGAGAGAAAGAAAGAATAGGGGGGCTCCAGGGAAGCCCTGTCCAACAGGAGAGGTTAACAATTCACCCGGGCAAATTGAGATGTCCTCCAGGGGTCCCATGTTCTCATATTTAGATGATGTGTCTAGAAGTATATTTGCAAACTTTTCTTGGGACGTAATCCAAGTGATTTTCCTCTTTGCAGCGTTGAAGGAGATCAAGGGTTTCTTCCAGGCCCTTGCCAATGTGAGCTTAGCTCCCAAAAGAATAAAGTGAGTTAGTTTAAACAAGGACCTGGAGAGACCGTCCGGCATAAAATTCAACAATGTATTGATTAACCGGGTATCCTAGGATGGCCAATAGGATTCCCACACACAATAATAAATTAGTGCCACGTTCCTATGAACATATAACTTGGATTTGGAAAAGTTCTTTTAATATGTCTATGTTTGTTAGAAGGTGTATCTAAATTTTATGTAGATCAATAAAATGTCATATTTTTACAATACCTGTGTACGTGCCGATAAAGTCCATTAGTCCTTTTCCAAATCCAAGTTATAAAATTCAACAAGGCAATTTCTGGGTTTTGTGGAATCGCCTGGCCTGTAATCTTCCTTAGCATCCCAAAAATCCTATTCCAGAAGCCCATGATCCTTTGACATTCCCACCATGTATGGAGGTATGAGCCATGGAGATTACAACCTCTAAAGCAAAGTGGGGGGAAGCCTGGGAAAATAACTGAGAGTCGGACTGGGATCAGATACCTGCACGACATCACCTTCGCTCTAGCCTCCATCAGTGGAATGTTAACTATTCCTTTGAAGGAATGTAAGAAAAGAGAAAACCTCTTATCCGCATCCCATGACATGACCAGGTCCCCCTCCCAACCTTTAGCATACGGAGGTTTCTCTGATTGATCCGACAGTGATGCATATATCAAGGAGATACCCCCTTTTTGGCTTGAAATATCTGAGCACCACTGCTCTTAAGGGGTAATGGAGGCTAGGATCGGTGCAGCTTTCCAAACAGAAGCTATGAAATGGTGGATTTGTTGGAAATTGAACTTTTCAGTGGGGGGCATGTCTAAATTGTCAATACAATGCTTCAGGGAAATAGGACCCGAGGGAGAGAGGAAATGACTGATTCTGTATAGGCCCTTGTTGGTCCACAACTCAAAAGATCAGATGTCTTGACCTGGAGGGAAACAAGGGTTATTAAACACATGCTGTAGGGGGTGGAAGGGTGAGGCCAGGTTGGAGGGCCTAAATAGGGAGTCACAGAGTCCCATTGAATGAGAGAGAGTAGGAGAAAGGATCGAGGGTCTGGATTTGGCGGGCGCCTGTACTAGATAATCCAGGTTGTTAAGGGGTACTGCCTGCCTCTCAATCACAACCCAGTCTGGTCTATTGGATCGAGCATAAATAATGGAGAATTGTGCTAGTTGGGCTGCCTGATAGTACTTCCAAAGGCTAGGGACCCCCAACCCTCCCTGGTTTCTTCATCTAAACAAAAATTCCGCCGGCCACCTGTAGCCTTTGTTCCCCCAAATGAATTTTGTAATTTGTGATTGCAGTTTGTGCAGATGTGGTTTTTTGATCTGGATGGGATGGGCTCTAAATAAGTAAATAAGTAAAGGATCCTTGGCAGGAGGGTCATCTTAATTGAATTCACCCTTCCTAACCAAGACAGGCCCAATTTCCCCCAGTTAGTAAGATCTTCCGTTAGTTGTTTGAATAAAGAGAGGTAGTTGATGCTATATAGCCGGTCCTTACTGGCTGCTAGATGAACACCCAGGTAGGGGATGTGGTCCGGTTGCCACGCAAAGTGGAACCGGTCCCGGAGCTGTTGAACTACCATCTCAGGCAGATTGATATTGAGGGCAACCGATTTAGCCATGTTAACTTTTTTTTTTTTTTTTTTTTTTATTTCAAATTTTTTATTAAGGCATAGATTAACAGTGACAAAGTATTACTTATTACCATGTCTTTTCTCGGGAAAGGG
>BLSH010474788.1:337689-355651 GCA_018402905.1 Glandirana rugosa | reverse complement strand
AACCAGGGTCTAAAAATGTCTGAGAATTTCGGGACATGAGGTTGGGATCTCGAGCGTAATTCGATGTGTTGATAGAAAGGCTGGGTAAGAGTTAGGTATCTCCATGTTCTGTCCCAACGGGGGACAGGGACAACTAGAAACGGTAGTGATAAATCTGAAATCGATAGCGATAGTCCCTTGTAGGACTATATTCCCCCTACTCTACACCAGGAGTGTGCGTGTTTACCCGGAATAAACGCGTGTTAGACAATGATAAGCAGAGGAGAGGGGAGGAGAGCTAGGAATCGAAGGAAGTAGATGATGTCCTGAAACCACTCGCGGGGTGTATCGGTGGCTGAGTCCCGGTATGTATGCCGTATTATGGCCCGAGGATGCGGAGCTCCGCACTCTCACTCCTCACACATGAGGCGCCGGAACCGGAAGTCCGCCATGTTAACTTTTAAACCCGAGGCCTCACCAAAGTCCTGTAGTAGATGAAGGAAGCTAAGGATCGAGAGGAGGGGAGAGGAGACGAATAGTAACAGATTGTGCGCAAATAAGGCCCATTTGTGCGTGTGAGGACCACATCTCATCCCCCTTATATCAGGATGTTCCCTGATAGCGATAGCTAAAGTCTAAATAGTGATGGCAAAGATCAACAGGGACAGGGGGCAACCCTGTCTTGTACCTCTATGGATTGAGAATGGGTCGGAAAGATAGTTGTGTAGCTTAATGCGAGCTCTAGGGTTGGAGTACAGGGCTTTAAGAGTCTGTAAAAATCTGGGACCAAACCCTCATCGCCCCAAGACATCAAAGATATAGGACCATTCAACCGTGTCAAATGCTTTTTGTAGATCTACGGATAGCATGAACCCTTCCTGCGGGGGACCGCTGTCGCACCCAGATCTAAGGAGTGAGATGAGTTCCACTGCGGATCTGATCTGGGCCCTGTCTCCCAGGGATGAAGCCGACCCGATCCCTATGAATATATTTCCCTATGAAGGAAGACATTCTATTGGCTAGAATCTTGGTGAGGATTTTTAAGTCATTGTTAATTAAATAGATGGGCCTGTAATTACCCACATCTGAGGGGTCACTCTGCAGGTTTTTTAAGGGGAGATTCAACTGTCTGCATGAGCAATGACATAGAGAGGGCAAAGAGGATAGCATATCACTGGCTGACCAGTGGCCTTTATGGCCAGCTCACCACAGAGACTAAATTGTAATCAACAATATAAAGTGGATAGATCATTTTTTTGACTTTACTGCACTTTCAAATTGTGTTACAAATCTGAGCAAGGCATGTGCATTACACTGTTTGAATGTGATGTTCATGAAGTGACCCTTAAACCTCTAATCTTTAATATCAGAACAAAAACTGAACTTTTCTGCAGTAAAGTGTTTAGTCCATACAGAACAAAATATCTATCTAAGACCTTGCGAAATATTGCTTTTATCTAAAAAAAAATCTATTTTGAGCATCTACAGAGTTTTTAAACAATGGTACAGTGACTCTTTGAAGTACTGAAGGAGCATAACAACATCATGGAATGAAAAGGTAACATAACGGAACCCATCTCCACTATTTATGTAATCTTCAACAACATAATCATTATATTGAACTAAACAAAGCATACAATTATATTAAAGACATGCATCATTTTAAGTCATTACAGAAAAAGAGTTTGAATATTTGCTCTATCATCAAATAACTACATGAAAACCGCAATTCTGAAAAAACACTTCAAATTTCAAAAAAATGAAATAACAAAACATTAGATTTTTCTTCATAATTTATTTCACTTGAAGGTTATGATGCTGCTGTGTTTGCATTGCTTTCCTTATTAAAATATTTTATTGACAAAAGAAAAGAAAACATTCACAAAACGTAGAAACATACATTGTAGCTCCCAGAGAAGGGGAATATATCTAATAGTCCCAAAATGCATAATTTAACTGACTGGGCCACAGCCCACATAGTTGGATAATGGTAAACCAAGGTAGAACAATTAAGTATATAACTACTGCACTGCACTATAGTATTAGAGGTCAAGGGATGCCATGCACGTACACTGAGCTTTAGAATGAGAGAACCCTTGGAGAGGTGGTGGCAATGCATGGCAATGTGAAGCCCAGTGTACAAGTGGCATCTAACAATATAGGGATTAAGAAAGAAAAAAAAAAGTGGGGGGAGATGATAAACTGTAGAATAAAAGAGAATGGTGATGAGAGGGGATATTCTGGTTATCCAATTAATCCAATTCTCAAAACATCTAAGTAAGATGAGTTTGGGACATGTCCTCATATTTAGAGTGAGTTATTTTGGGGAGCTAGTGCGTTTGGAGTTTGGCAGGAGGAAAGCGAGGGTATAGGAAGGGGAAATTATAGGATAAAAAGAAGGAGGAGGAAGAGAAGAGGGGGATCCCATGGGGTGGTTTGTTAGGACGAAGTTAAAGATCCATAGCAGAGTGGCTCTGACATCAAATCTTCATAGGATTCAAGGGAACATAGCGTTTCATCAAAATCTGATGGGATGAAGTGGTCAATCCACGGCCGCCATGAGCGTTCATATTTGAGAGTTTTGTCCCGTAGGACTGTTTCTATTTTGGCATGAATCATGGCTCTGGTGATTCTGTTTTTGATCTCTACAATGTTGAGATGAGGGGTTTTCCATGGCTTGGCAATTGTTTGTTTAGGTGCAGTAGTAGCCTGCAGGAGAAGTTTAAATTGGAGGCGGAACACCTCTTGAGGTTTTTTTTATTGAGTAAGGCTGTAACTGGATTTGGGTCTCATGGGCTGTTAAACAGTGTGGAAAGGATATGGAAAATTTCAGTCCAGAAGGTTTTGACCAGTGGACAGGTCCACCAAACATATAGAGGTCGTGTCTGCTACTGTGCAGCTGAGAGCCAATTTTCAGTTTTCAGAGCTGTCAATTTTTGAATGACAATTGCGCAGTCGTGCAACTTGTACCCAAACAAAATTGACTTTTTTTCCCCCATAAATAGAGCTTTCTTTTGGTGGTATTTGATCACCTTTGCGGTTTTTATTTTTTGCGCTAAAAAAGAGCGACAATTTTGAAAAAAAAATTACTTTTTGCTATAATAAATGTCTAAAAAAAAAAAAATTACACAAAAAAATAAAAAAAATGTATTCATCAGTTTAGGCCGATATATCCTTCTACATATTTTATGGTAAAAAAAAATTGCAATAGGCTTATATTGATTGGGTCGTGCAAAGGTTATAGTGTCTAAAAACTATGGGAATGGGTTTAAGGCATTTTTATAATTTTTTTTTTACTAGTAATGGCGGCGATCTGCAATTGTTATTGGGACTGCAACATTGCGGTGGACATGTCGGACATTTTTGACACTTTTTTGGGACCAGTGACATTTATACAGTGATCAGATCTAAAAATAGCCACTGATTACTGTATAAATGTCATTGGCAGGGAAGGGTTTAAAACTAAGGGGGCGATCAAGAGGTTAAATGTGTTCCCTCACTGTGTTCTAACTGTGTGGGGGCTGGGCTGGCAGGGACATAACAGATCTAACTGATCCCAATCACATGGATCAGTAGATCTGTCATGTCCCCCGTCACAGAGTGGGAAACCACCGTGTTTACATTGGCGGTTCCCCGTTCATGCTCTCACGCGTAGATCTCAAGTAGATCCACGCTGTAGCATTCAATCCGCTATGGCGCGGATCTGAGGACATTAAAATAGGTTTTCTAACATCATTCATGGCAATATGGATGAGGATTCAAATAGTATACTGCTGGTTTCCTTTTTCCATTTGGTTGAATTACCCCTGACACTAGAAGTGGAAGAGTACTCTTTAGAGTACATTATCCACATGCATTTTTTGACTTCTCTCTTCAGAGGGTCAAAACCAGCTGGTAAGCGTACATCTATCCTTGGTGGTTGTGACATCATGTGGTCCCTTTTGGAAGTTTTGGTGTTGGACAGTTTGAGCCTCCCTATTTACAGTGGATTTAATTTCTCACGTGGACTTTATTATTTAGGATGGACTCACTTTCTTTTTCATGTAAAATTCACCAGTGTGACATATACTTATATATTTTGTTCATATTTTTTCGCACGTATGATCTTGTAGATTCTATTAGTGCAATGGATATATTCTACTAATGTTACAAAGGCATGTAACTAGCTAACCCATATTGAGTCAATGGTTTGCCAGGGTGAATGATAAACAGATTATGGAGAACCTAAGTTCTGCCCTTAGTAATATTTGGAAGAACACACGTTCAGATGTTTCAACTCTGTATTTCCACTAAGTTTATATATATATATATATATATATACAGTACTATGGAGATAACTTCTGTCTCAAAGGCCTGTAAAGGCCATACTCTCTCCCCTTCTGTTTCCTTGTTACTTAACCCCCTTTTTTGCCTTCCTACCCTGTTTCCTCTCCTTCCCTTACCTTATTTCTTCCTGTTGATTCTTCCCTCTCTACTGTAAGACCCTATATTTTGCCTGTAACAGTATTTCACCCAGATGTTCAACAAGTAGCTGCTTGGCTTTTAAGCAGACTCTTAAACCATTCCAACTTCCCTCAATGGTTGGCCCTTAAAACTTCCCCTGTTCCATATTAATAGAAGTGTTGTTTTTTGTCTAAACTCTCTACCACATATGATGACATTCCTTCAGGGGCTATAAGACACAGAAGAAATTGTGTCATATATTAGGCATTTTCATTCAACATGTTTCTTATTAATTTGCATACCTATATTTGTTAACAATGCTATCTATTTCAGCCCTGACAGTTTAGTAACAACTGTATTATTTGTATGAATCCTTTATATCAAGTTTAAATATAAAAAGTGAACATGCTCTACGTCTTTAGTAAATCAACCCTAATGTCTCTATGCAGGCGGTCCCCTAGTTACAAACACCCTACTTACAAATGGAGGAAGACAACAGGAAGTGAGAGGAAATCTACCCCTAGGAAGGGAAATTCACTCCTGTAAGAGTTATTATGGGAAAAAGGTGTCTCCACTGAAGCTTTATTACCAATCCTTGTTTCCACAACAACCCAAAATTTTCAAAATCCAATTTTCATTGGTACAGAAAGTGAGGTGAAATCTTCTGAACAGGGACATAGACCGCAAAACAAATGTTACAGGGGTGTTAACCCTTCCCTGTGCTACCCAAAAAACTTAAAAATGATTCTTTTGGCTGGAGTTAAACTTAAAATATGTACCTGTTCCGACTTACATACAAATTCAACTTAAGAATGGACCTACAGACCCTATCTTGTTTGTAATCTGGGGAACGCCTGTATATTGACACCTATACAGTGTTCAGATATGAAGTAATTGTACTGATGAAACAACATTACATTAATAAAAGACCACAAGCCCTTTAAAAATGTATAACAAGCACTGTGATTAGCAAGCCCCGCTCTGCTAGGAAAGGCTGACAGGTAAGACTTTGCTGAGACCATCTGTCCATTCACAGAAGCAATGTTTGTGTATTCAGAAGATATGTTGTTTTTGAATAGACTTGATTTTTTTTTTTTTTTGAATATACTTGATATTTAGTATTGAAATTGCATAAGGAACAGAAAGAACATCTATGGAAAAATTGTAATGTCTGATAAAAGTATGTGAATTTAACTCCACATTGAAATCCACAACTTTATCCCCTTGCTTCTTTTACAGTCCAGTGTAGCTGTTTACTAACTTTGCTATGATTTTAACTGTTTTTTACTTGGAATTTACTTAGCATGCCCTTTTTCTCTTCATGTAATTTCACTTTCTGTTCTCCCACTCCAGCTCTCTATGCTGGCATGGATAAATAATGACCACCCCCATTACAAGCAACCTCATGCAGACATGTAGTGTGGAGGAGGAGAGGGAGCATGTCTGGCCAGGTTTTCAAATTTTAAAGTGACCTGGGCAGTCTGATTAAATCTGGTGCCTATTGGACTGAAGAGTCATATTTAGACACCCAGCACACTTGCTATAAGGGTTCTTTTCACATGCCAGGTGCAGTAAAAATAGGTTGGATAAGCCGTGATCCCCCCTTCGGACACCCACCCACCCAAATGCTAACATTATAGTCTGACAGTGCTGTACACATGCTGCAGCCGCAAAGTAAAGCATTTTTAACTTGGTCCGCAGAACTTGACAGGCAGCGCCGCCTATCAAATTCCCCACAAGCCAAAATTATTTTTCAAAGAGCGATAAAAATTGCTGCCTGCCTGAAAGAAGCCTAACAAGAAAGTGAAGGTAAAGCTATAAAAATGGAGGTTGTTAGTACAATGTCTGTCTAAGAATTTCTGTTTCTGTGACTTGGGCTTTAAGCTACAGCACCAGACAGCATACAAAATTAATCAGTGAACTGCAGATCCTTTCCAATAAACGCCAACATAACTGACCTAAAATAAAAAAGCCCAAAGCTTATCTTGACACAATATTCTGTGGAATGTATAGGACTAGATTTTTATCTCTGAAGCCTGTAGGCAGGTAACCTTTGGCAACAGATGCAACACCTCTCTACAAGGATCCCCTATTTTATACAGAACATGTTCTTGTTTTACTAGTATTTTATGAATATGTGTAAATAAACCTTTAGGCAATGACTGTGATTCTACTGACTGGCCAAGAATTGTACACAAGAACTACATTTTTTCTCTATCTCCTATAGGGACTAAAAGTGAAGGTCATCTGTTGGTAGATTTTCACTCCATTTATTAAAGTTTCAATGTTCATTTAGCCTAGGGGGATTAACAGAGAGGAATACGTAGCTTATCATTCCCTTCTGTGGTAGCCATAACTTTCTTTGGATCCCACATCAGATTATGGTGGGTAAGACCACTAGTCCTGCAATTTACCCAAAGGCTTTGAGAGGGGATAGTTACATGACCAGCGAAGAGAAGCATCTTCATGGATTATCTGTAGAGGAAGAAGGCTCTGGGAGCATGGAATATGTTAAGTAATTCTGACTACTCATTCCCCTTTCACTAAATGGGCATTAAAACTCTACTATGGGAAGCCAGGGGTGAAGCATACCAAAAGAGAAATTGTTATTAGCTAACTGAAAAAAAATCTGAAGAAAAGGAGGAAGCTGCCATCTCTGGCCTCCTTCTATGAGAAATATCTGTCTAGTTATCCCTGTATATTATATTAATCCAGGGCTAGCATGCAAATTAGTAAATCGGAGTGAATTAAGATCTCCTGATTTGCATACTACTTTATCTGAAAGTATTGAAGACACTGGATCAGTATGACACAAATGCAACCAGCATTCTTAAAAGAGTAGGTCAACAAAGGTCTCCTACATATTTTTTTTCATTAAATGTTTATATTAGCCACTTAAGGATGTTCCCACTTACATATACTGTGGCAGGGCGGCCGTTAAGCGCAAAATCACGTACCTGGACGTAATTTCTTCCATCGGCTCTGGGGCGTGCACGCCGCTCTCCCGATGTGATTGGACACAGCGGACGCCAATTGTCGTTCTGTCAGACAGGAAGAAAGAGATCTGTGATTCCTGCTTATCAGGAACACAGATGCGTCTCTTCCTCGAGTTAGTCCATCCCCCACACAGTTAGAAAGCACACCCAGGGAACACAGTTAACACTTTGATTTCCCCTGATGTTAATCCGTTCCCTGCCAGTGACATTTTTACAGTGCATTTTTTTTAGCACTGATCACTGTATTGGTGTCACTGGTCCCCAAAAAGTGTCCCTTAGTGTCGGATTTGTCCTCCGCAATGTCACACTGATGCTAAAAATCACTGATCGCCACCATTACTAGTAAAAACAATACAAAAAATAAAAAGTCCATAAATCTATCCCATAGTTTGTAGACGCTATAACTTTTGCGCAAACCAATCAATATACACTTATTGGGATTTTTTTTACCAAAAATATGTAGCAGAATACAAATTTGTCTAAACTGATGAAGAAATTAGATTTTTATAATTTTTTTTTTTTATTTGTTTTATAAAAAAAAAAAATGTCGGTCTTGTTTTGTTTATAGCGTAAAAAATAAAAACTGCAGAGGTGATCTAATCATACAACTTATTAGCACCACGCTAAATATAATCAATCTATATATAAATCATTCATAATAATACCCGTTGACATTAACGGATATTAATGGTGTGACCCTATTAGATGCTGCTACTTAAAACATATAGTAAATAATATAAGTGAAATGACAAAGACAATCAGAGGTAATCGAATACCAACAAAAGAAAGTTCTATTTGTGGGGAAAAGGACATCAATTTTAATTTGGTACAGCATCGCACACCCGCACAATTGTCATTTAACCTCCCTGGCGGTATGATTATGTCAGATTTTTGCGTCTAAAAGCGGTACATTGTTTTGCATAGAAATTTGGCATTTTTTATTGTAGGCCTGTAATTATTAGGAATAACTCACTTAAATCTGTCCAAACAAGAGTCTAGTAGACATCCCGGGTAAGATAACTTAATAAATAAATATTATTATATTGATAAATAATTATCAAAAATAATAGCATAATAGTAATAAAATGTATTCAATAATGTATTCAAATCAAAAACACTGAAATTTGCTCAGTTGCAGAATTGTCGCTGTCGTCACTTTCAGTTTATGATGATAAATTTCCCAAAAAATCAGTATCACTCAATTCTGCAAATGATTCTTATTTACTATCGCTGTTTTCTAGCTGATCAAAAACCGATTTTGACCTAAAGGGATGCATTTTGTTTGCCATGGAGAGAGGGGCGCACCGACCTTGTGCAATACCATAAAACCATTTATTAAAAGATAAAATCCAGCATAAAATATACTCACAAGTAGCATCATTCGCAAGGCTGGATTTTATCTTTTAATAAATGGTTTTATGGTATTGCACAAGGTCGGTGCGCCCTTCTCTCTTTTGTATTCCTCTCTAGTGTTTTCGGATTCCCATGGTCCTGAGGAGGGCAGCAAGATCTTCTATTGCACATAAAAGAGTGGAAATTGCATATAAAGAACTGCATCTCTGGTCAGGCCTACCCTATTGGTGTATACATCCAAGCGCAGGAACTGTGTGGGGTTTTGGTTGCCATGGACATTCTCAAGTTTCCAGGCAGAAAGAATGGCATATATAATATAAAAGTGCATGTAGGGCACTGGACAAAGCACTAGGGACAAAGGGGATGTGAAATGATTTCATACAGTAATGCAATCTTACAGATTACAGTGTACTGTATGTTTACTATGTGTTTCACTATTTGAATTTGCCGCCGGTCTCCATCCCTGTGCGGCGCTCGCAGGGAATGGAGCCCGGCACACAGAGGCATCGGGCGGAAGACACAGCCCGCTGACACAGTTGGGGGACATCGCTGGATCCAGGGGACAAGATGAGTAACTCTGCCTGGATCCAGCAATGCGATCCCGAGTGTGGCTCGGGGTTACCGCTCTTGGTACAGAAAATTCACCCCGAGCCACACTTGGGAATACCGCCAGGGGGGTTAAAAGTAATGCAGTGCTGTATCGCAAAAAAATGGCCTGGTCAGGAAGGGGAGTAAAACCGGGGCAGAAGGTGTGTTTCTATCACCATTGAAATAGATAAGATTGGGCATTGTTTCATCTAACAAAGAGTTGCAGAAAGGCATCACTAATTTTCAGTTACTTGATCATAAAAATTCCATCTTTCACTAGAGCATCTTCATAACATTTTGTTGAAAAGACTGAACAGAAATTCAGCAGAACGAATAAATGCAAGGGTGTTAAAAGGAAAATTCCACAAGCATACATGTAGCAGGTACTTGAAACAGAAGTACCCAGCAACACCTACAATACTGACCTTTAGCAAATATGTTAACAAATTGTATTCAGTTTTTCACTACACAGTACTTTTAAGTTACATTAGGGTGGAAACTAATATAAAACTTAGAGAAAGATGGAAACCTGGGTTAAACATCCAATAACCTTTTCTAACTTACTTCTTATTAATTATACAAAATCCTGAATGGTAGAATTATTTGATACGGCCTTGCCTTAGCTGCCCACATCTCAGGGTGAAATCTATGAAAAGCTTAGGAAGCTTAGACAATATTCAAAAGGGACCAGTTCTATTTATAATGTCAAGACTTCAAATGTGTCTAAAATTCAAGCAAAAAAAAAATGTTCTAAAGCTTACATTTATATACAGGCAAAAAGAAGTTACAGAGAAAAGCAGCAAAAAGAGCCACAATAAGCAAAAAAAAGAATTACAAGAGAAAAATGTAATATTTTACAGTTGTTAAAATCTGCATTCCTTTCACATTCAGTGACCATTTTAAAATAAATTTTACAGCATGACAAGGAAGGCCAAATTATTATATCTTAGTTCAATACATTACTTTTTTGCCATTTATTTTGGATTATGCTGACATAAGAAATGTCAGTTTATATTGCTACTTGGTAGACCAAACTGCCACAGTAGTCATTTTAAAATATCTTTACAAATATACATATTTCTAGCTATATAAACTATGATTTTATACGGCTATATATTTATCTATACATAGATTTAGCTTCTGCATGTCTTTTAAAAAATTTAACATTTTTAGTTTCTTCTGCTCAGCAACGTGCGTATATTTTGCTTTTATGAGACACTTTTATATTTTGCATCATATTAGCGAGACCAGAAGAGACGGGAAGTACGCAATGATTTTATGAAACTTTCATAAAGATTTTTAACACAGAACAGCAATGTTCTTTTCCCAAATTGCTAAACCATATGTTCTCTAAACAGTAACATTATATGGCAACGGTAGATTCAGGTCAGGTTTTCTTAACCAAATTTTTTTGAGAAGTAGGTGGTCAAAGCTTTCAAAAACCTGGTCACACACATATGGGCAAAGCTGTGAGGTATACAGGATCATGCTGAACCTCCATATCATGTTACTTTGGTCTAAGATCCAAGATGGGCATGCACACTATATTACCAAAAGTATTGGGACGCCTGCCTTTACAGGCACATGAACTTTAATGGCATCCCATTCTTAGTCAGTAGGGTTCAATATTGGGTTGACCCACCCTTTGCAGCTATAACAGCTCTTCTGGGAAGGCTGTCCACAAGGTTTAGAATTGTATCTATGTGAATGTGTAATCATTCTTGGACGAGAAGTCTCCACTCAAATTCATCCCAAAGGTGTTTTATCGGGTTGAGGTCAGGACTCTGTGCAGGCCAGTCAAGTTCCTCCACCCCAAACTCGCTCATTCATTTCTTTATGGACCTTTTTGGTGCTCTGGTCCAAATCATTTGGTGGAGGGAGGATTATGGTGTGGGGTTGTTTTTCAGGGGTTGGGCATGGCCCCTTAGTTCCAGTTAAGGGAACTCTTACGGCATCAGCATACCAAGACATTTTGGACAATTTCATGCTCCCAACTTTGTGGGAACAGTTTGGGGATGGCCCCTTCCTGTTCCAACATGACTGCACACTAGTGCACAAACAAGGTCCATAATGACATGAATGAGCGAGCGTTTGGGGTGGAGGAACTGGACTGGACTGGCCTGCACAGAGTCCTGACCTCAACCTGAGTATTATTATTATTATACAGGCTTTTTTATAGTGCCAACAGTTTGCGCAGTGCTTTACAATATAAAGAGAGACAATACAGCAACAGTACAATTCAAAACATGAGGGTGAGAGGGGCCCCGCTCCTGCAAGCGTACAATATAAGAGGGAGGGGCTGGTGAAACAAAAGGTAGGGACTGTGAGGGATGAACTGATGAGGGTAGTAAAAGATTCCATTGTTAGCCGGAGGCAGGATAGGCCTCCCTGAAGAGATGAGTTTTCAGGGATCGCCTAAACGTGGACAGAGTAGGAGATAGGTGGACAGATTGGGGTAGAGAGTTCCAGAGGATGGGAGAGGCTCTGGAGAAGTCCTGGAGATGAGTATGGAAGGAGATCTAGAGAGCAGAAAGTCTTGGGTGGTGCGAAGAGGGCGGTTTGGGTGATATTTGGAGATAGATACAACACCTTTGGGATGAATTAGAGTGGAGACTGCGAGCCAGGACTTCTCTTCCACATCCGTGCATGACCTCACAAATGCGCTTCTGGAAGAATGGTCAAACATCCCCATAGACACACTTCTAAGCTTTGTGGACAGCCTTCCCAGAAGAGTTGAATCTGTTATAGCTGCAAAGGGTGGGCCAACTCAATGTTGAACCCTACGGTCTAAGACTGGGATGCCAATAAAGTTTATGTGCGTGTAAAGGCATGCACCCCAATACTTTTGGTAATATAGTGTATATCAATTTGAAGAGCAGCATGGGTACTTACATGCACATGTTACCGTAGAAACATTTTAGACTGGGTAAAAGAAAGTGAACTTTTAAAATAAAAATTCAACTTCTCTGACTTGGTCTCAAATGCTTTAATGGTAAAGAATGGAATAACAATGTAAACACTGCACTGATTGCTTATTACAGCAATCAAATGATACAGAGCCTTTTGGATTGGCTCTGTACACAGTGTCTGCTCAGGTTCACAGCCATTAACAGACTAAGCAGCTACCAGAAAGTAATGTCTGCAGTGCTGTAAACAGCATTACAGAAATACGTGCCCACCACTGTCATTAAAGATGTATGGCACTTCCGTTTCCGGCGCCTGATGAGGAAGGAGTGAAGAACGGCGGCTCCGGTCTTCACCAGCTTATAAAGCCTTTTCAACACCGATCCGGTCGACTCCCCCGACCCTACTCCACTCTTCGTCCATCAGAGCATGCCTGGGAGCCACCTTGCAATGGACAAGTTTGTTCTCCACGCCGGGTCCACCGTTGCACCGAATCTTCGTTCGGATACCTCGATCGTGGAAACGTTCGTTGCAAGTGGACCGCAGTCAAAAGCCGCGGTGGCACCTCCCCTTCTGATCTCCCCGAACGCGGGGACAACGGAGACCACAGAGGATCAGTATACTAGACTAGCCCAGGGCGTGGCAGCCCTACTCACTCCTACCATAACGGCGACAGTGGAGAGGGCTATAGCTTCTGGCATAGCACAAATTAAGAAGGAATTAAGCGACCACACCCAGCACATAGGATAGCTGGAGAACCGTATGTCAAATGTGGAAGACGAATTACAGACCGCCCAAGCCAGTGAACAACAATTCCATCACACCCAGCAATTTCTTCTCGACAAGATCGACGATCTGGAATATCGGTCACACTGGAACAACCTTAGGTTCGTGGGCCTTTCAGAATCATACAATGCCGGCTCCTTACATGATCTCTGCAAGACCCGCATACCTCAAGTTCTGGGTATCGGTAAAGCCTGCACAGTAGAAAGAGCGCACCCCATGGGTGCCTCCTCAAATGATCGTCATTCCCTCCGCCAGGTCATTGCGCATTATCTCAACTACACGGACAGGCTGGCCATAATCAGGTCTTTTAGGAACGCAAAATCTCTACAATTCGAAGGACACAAGCTCCTAATTTTTGCGGATTATTCGCAAGAAACATCCCGTCGTCGCAAGGCCTTCCAACCGGTCTGTGCAGCATTGTACCAAAAAGGAATTAAATTCACACTCTCCTACCCGGCCTCTCTAAGGTTCACCAATTCCTCGGGCAATGCCAAGATGTTCAACCACCCTGAGAAGACAGCCAACTACATCCAGGCTCATCTACATATTCCGATGGATACTCATCCTCCAGCCCCCAACACAGTTTCCCCAGGGCTCAGGGAGTTCCGCAGTTCGAGAAAAGACTCTCTGAAAAGAGCTTGGTACGCAAACAAGTCGGCTCGAGAGGATCTATCTTGAATCACCTTCCCTGATTAAGCCTTGCTCTCGTGTGCTTTATTCCAAAGCGGATCACTTTTTCAAGTACTCAATGCAAGTATATGTTCTCATTTACCTCAAGGTTGAATCTTATGCTGTCTAGAGTACTCATTTTGTTGATTTATGTTCACAGTTGTTTTGTAATGCCAAGGTCTCTGTTCTCCCTTGCCCCTCATCCCTACACACAGTCTTACCGGAGATCTTCGGGTAGTCGCTGAAATATCTTATACATTTCCCTCCCCCCTATATATTGGGACCCGCGCCCGGACCCGCTCACTCCCCCCTCCCAGTGTTCTATCCTGAATTCGGTACCACCTGCACATCTCCGGTAACAATGTTCCTGTGGAAGGTTTCCTCATGAGGAAAAAAGTGAAGCCTATACTGTTGTTTATTAGTTTATTAGTTGTTGATTTCCCTTATTGTTTCCCAAACCACTATGGGATTGACCAATTCCACTCCACACTCAACTTGAGCTGGCACGCTAAACTCCCTTGCCTTACACCCCCTTCTATTGTCACTCACTTCGGCTACTTTTGCCCACTTCCAATCACCCTAGTACACGGCACATTAGCCCACTCCGTTTCCACCCACCCTGAAGGTCGTCTTGTGGAATATTAAAGGGCTTAGGTCTCCCAACAAGCGGATGGTGGTCCTGCGCCACCTCCAGCGCATGAAGGCTGATATAGCCTTTCTCCAAGAGACACATCTTACAGCAGCAGACTTTCCCCGACTAAATAAACTATGGGTAGGTCAAATCTTTGGTTCGCCCTCACTTAGAAATAAAGCGGGCTAGATCCTGCTCATTCATAAAAATATCCAATGCGAGATACTGTCCGAGGACAGTGATGAGGATGGCAGAATTCTCATCCTTAAACTTAAAGTGAAATCCAAGGAACTAGTCCTAGCGAATGTATACGCTCCCAACTCCCCCACCAATAACTTCTTTCAAACACTCACAGCTCGTCTGGCCCCTTTACATACACCTCCCTACTATCATAGGTGGGGACTTTAATGTAGTCATGAACGCACAGGAAGACAGAGAGTCAGGTCACCAGAAATCCCGTACCCCACCCCGTGATTCCCAATCCACCCCCCTACATCTATTTGCGGAGGCCCTACAATTCGTAGATATATGGAGACAAACCAACCCAATCGGCAAACAATATACATTTTACTCCCACCCTCACCACAGCTTGTCGCGGATCGACTATTTCCTCTGCTCGCCCTCCATTATTCAGAATGTCACTGATCCCCAGATTCTAGACACTGCTATATTTGACCATTCCCCAATTTCGCTAATCCTAACAGGTCTCAACGCCCCCAGCTCTTTTAGATCATGGCGATTCCCTGCCAACCTAATAACCGAGATTTGATTACTGTAATCAAAAAGTCCTGGGAAGAATATTCTGCTACAAATGCGGAACATACTTCTGACCCCAACCTCTTTTGGGAAGCAGGCAAGGTTGTTCTACGTGGCCAGATCATTGCATTCAGTGCTGCCTTCAAAAAGAAACTTGACGCCGACTACAAACTGGCCAGCAAATCCCTACGAGAAACCCAAGCTCTTCTCAATAACCAAAATTCACCTGAGAACAGACAAAGATGGCAAAATGCTAAAAAACAGTTTGACCACTGGGCCTTTGCCCACGAACGGCACCATCAGGCACATTTAGATCTGCAATTTCACAAATATGGGAATAAGGCCGGCAAATTTATTTCCCGCCTATGCAGGGGCAAATTTGCCCCCACCTCTATTAGCGCACTCAAACACACAACGGCTCCCTCTCCACCACCCCCAAAGACATAAATAGTATACTTGAAGCTTTATACACCAAGCTATACAGGAAATACCCAATCGATGAGACGGCGGCACAAGCCTTCCTCGAGCGACTAAGTCTCCCCCAAGTCACCCAAGCCCAACTGGACTCTTTAAACTCCCCAATCTCTGAGGAGGAAATTAAACAGGTAATAGCCTCATTATCGCCCAATAAAGCACCAGGCCCAGATGGCTATACGGCCGAGTTTTATAAACACAACATTAGCACCATTGCCCCATCCTTTCTCTCCCTCTACCAGTGGATTCTCGGAGGAGGACCTTATCCTCCCTCTGGCTTCCAAGCCCTCATTAAAATAATCCCCAAGCAAGGGAAGGATCCGACCGACCCTGGGTCTTACCGTCCCATTTCATTGCTAAATCTCGACACCAAAATCCTGTCCAAAATTATAGCTAGAAGACTTGCCGGCTTTGATTCCCCAAGCACAGGCGGGTTTCACAATGGGTCGCTCTGTGACTTCTAATATCCGCAAAGTTCTGGCGGTGTTGGAACTCGCAAAATCCAAGTCACCCAGCGATTGCGCCATAATCTCATTAGACACTGAAAAGGTGTTTGACAACGTCAGCTTTCGCTGGCTGAGCTTGGTATTACATAAATTCGGCTTTGCAGGCCCTTTTGTCCATCTCATCATTGCAATGTATGCAGCTCCATACGCCAATGTTATCGCTGCTGGAATCAGCTCCAACAGAATTCCTCTACATAAAGGCACAAGGCAGGGGTGTCCCCTGTCCCCCCTCCTATTTAATCTGGTCATAGAACCCCTCTCTAGGCATCTGCTTGCCCACCCAAACCTACACAGGATCAAGATTGGGACTCACGAAGTACGAGCAGCCCTATTCGCGGATGACATTTTAATATAATACAAGACATCTTCACAAATATTCAGTCGTGCGCGGGCCTCAAAATAAATTTTAACAAAAGTGAGGTACTCCCCCTCTTCCACGCTAGGACACCCCAATGGGCAATCGACTCGACATTCCATGTCCCTAACTCCCATATTACGTACCTTGGCATAAAAATTGGGAAATCCCCCTCTTCTATCTATAACCTAAATATCCCTCCTGTGGTTACACGAATTGTAGGGGAGCTGCACAATTGGTCTAACCTCCCACTCTCTCTATTGGGAAGAAGCCATCTCTTTAAGATGGTTAGCTTCCCTAAACTACTTTACCCCCTTCAAACCATCCCCCTTCTTTTACGCCATAAGGATATCCAGACAATTAACAAGGCCCTCTCCTCCTTCCTATGGCAGAAAAAAATGCCAGCGTATAGCTCTAGCCAAATTATTCCTCCCTAACCCCCTTGGAGGCTCCAACCTCCCTAACATATGAAACTACAATCTAGCGTGCCTCCTCAGAGTGGGTTTGGACTGGCTGGCGGGGTCCTCCAGATATTTGAATTATGACCTAGAATCTCAGATGGTTACCCCCTACTGCCTAGACGCTCTCTTCCACTGCAAACTACGAGAACTACCCCCTGCTCTGAAGCAAAATCTACTCATTAGAGACACTAACATCGCATGGAGGGAAATCAGGACCAAACTGGGCCTCCCTGCAACCATCTCCCGCTTTCTACCCCTCAGGGGCCACCCCAAAAGCCCCTTGTCTAACCAACAAATCATAATAACCTCTTGGTCTTTTCAAGGCCTGCGGACTTACGCTCAACTCTTTGACCCAACCACGGGGAAAGCCCTTCCCTTCTCCCAAGTTCAAGCATCATTTAACCTACCGAAAACTCACTTTCTGTCACGTACCTGGTGGTTGAGTCTGGCTTATGCGGGGGCAACCTCACTTGCGGCCCTGGTTCAAGAGCCCCTGGTAGTGAAGACAGGGAGCTCTGGAGCACAGGGGGGCACGAGGGCTGGACTTGGTTACAGATGGCAGGTGAAGGTCCACTGGAACTCGTGCAGGTAGAAGGGTGGTGGTTCAGGCTGGGTCGGCAACGGGCTGGCGGTGCAGTACAAGTGGTTCAGGCAAACGGATAGAGGGGTACAGGCAGGATCGGCAACGTGCGGGCAGCTGAGGTACAAGAGGGTTAGGCTGAGACGTGGTCGTAGGCAGGCAGAGGGTCGGTACAGGCAGGGTTCAATCAAAGGTCAGGCAAGCCGGGTCACAGATGCAGGAAGACTGGAAAGACAGGTCACAGGAACTCACTAACACGCTGTAGATCAGACAGCATTTTCGGCTAGGACGGACATGGGGAGATAGGCAAACGGACTTGGTGAACATGACGTGGCGGTCGGGCAACGGCTGGGTCGGACTTGGTGGTGGGAAGATGGACGTGCTCAAGGTCACCTGGAAGTGGACGGTAGACATTGGTTCAGGTCGGGAGCACGGGGGGACACGAGGTCTCGAGGGACAGAAGTGATGGTCCCCGAGAACT
>BLSH010474788.1:323705-334722 GCA_018402905.1 Glandirana rugosa | reverse complement strand
CTCCCTCTCACTTATGGTAAATCTCACTCAGTACCTATGACTTGTTTATCTCTCCTTGTTCTGATCTACTGGACTTTCTGCTTAAACCTTTGTATTGCACTAAAACCTTAATAAAATATATTTAAAAAAAAAAAAGATGTATGGCAGCAGTTAAGTGGTTAATCATGATGGTAGAAGATAAAAAAAAATAAACAGCCTGGGTGGCACAGAGTATGATTTTTTTATATATTTTTTTGTGCTTGTGAAGTGTTCTTGAAGCAATTTCAGTGTTTTGGTGAAACATTGCTATCTTTGAAAAAGATTTCCTTCCTTCTTACAGGAGGTCTTCTGGTGGAGTGTAAAGGACTGGAAGGGGGCAGCTGAGTGTCCTAAGATGATGCAGAGAGAGGCGTGTGTCTAGACATTTTCTTCATTTAATCCTGGCAAATGTGTTTTATGATCATCAGATAAATGTTTGTCAATATATATGGGTTTTTTAGGCCGGGAATCTTAATATTTTGTGATCCCTTGATACAGGGTTGAGAATCCAATACATAAATATAAAGCACCACTAATAGTGATAAGATTATGGTTTGGTTGTTCAGGCATTCATCCAAATGAATTACTTTTTTCTGGTTCACAAGACCCAAATGTCATATATTTAGTAGACATAATTCTCTTCCTAGCGAATCGATATTCGGCCAAATTTTGCATCTTTCAGACATTCGGATGCATCCGAATGTCCAAAAGAAAAAAATAATGAATTTGAACTAATATGAAAGAAATTATAATGAAAATAACGAATTAGTTTGTTAATTTGTTAAAGGTCTAATGAAACAGCAGGTTGACTCGGAGTAAATCTTACAGACCAATCAGCTGATTCATTTTGTGCTGGAGGTTGGATTAATAATACTGGCAAAGTGCATTCTTGAGAACTGAGTGAGAAGGGTGTTGTACTTGAGCAGAGGAAATGAGAGTTTTGAGAAGCAGCAGAAGAGATATAGTGTGTTTGTGTGTTAATGGATTCAAGCTCTAAACATCAGGTTCCTCCTGGTACCAGCAGCAGTGACACAGCATAACCCCTGGAAAAGTGCATTCCTGAGAAGGGTGTTGTATTGCATTTGAGCAGAGGAGACAAGTTTTGAGAAGCAGCAGAAGAGACATTGTCATTATGTGTGTGTTAATGGATTCAATAAACAAATGAGTTTCAGAATTACAATTCGTTATCACAGATACATATACATAAATAACAAATTGTCCAAAATGAAACAATTAAACAATAAAATGAATCGATTCGTTATAAGGAATATCTATACTCTACAGAAATAACAAATTATCTGAAAACAAATTAAGGTGACATAACGAAAATAAACAAATGAAATTATGTATTTTACGAATGAAAATGAAATGAAACAAAATGTTTCCACCATGCACAAGTTTAATATATAGTAGCAGTATTTTTATCACTACTAAATATGACAGCTTCCGTTCTGTCAGTGGTTATTAAGGCAATCAGTGACGTCACCTGGTGCCATTTATTTACTGACCAGGAATCAAGGAGGGGGGCTAGGGGATAGTGCTGACATCACTGAGCAAATATAGCCACATGCTATATTCTTTTTGTGAAGGGGGGTGTACTCATATGACTTTGACAGATTATATGATAAGGCTCCTCTTCATCTGGCACTATTTTTCTCATTCATTTAATCAAAAAAGGCTTTACTTGCTTCAGAGTTCCACAGCAAGAAAAGTAGAGGGAACATTTGTGGTGTGCATTGCTGTAGTATTTAGTATTTTTTTGTCTAGCCTTTGATTCAAATGCTGATTCATGGGGCACAAACACAATGGGGGGGGGATTTACTAAAACTGGTGCACACAGAATCAAGTGCAGCTGTGCATAGTAACTTCTAGGTTTTAAAAGCTAAATTGAACAAAGAAAAGTTAGAAGCTGATTGGTTACTATGCACAGCTGCACCAGATTCTATTTGCACCAGTTTTAGTAAATCTCCCTCCGCTTTATTATCTTTTTATTAGGAATGGACTGGCATATTATGATAGATTGGTGTTGGCCACAGAAGAAATTCATCTCGGAGTTTCATTGCCGCTACTTAATATATACATTACATAACAAGATAGTGATACATAACATGCCGTAAAATGTCAGATAAAATTCCTTTTGGCTATGAAGTATATTTAAAAATGTGCTTAATTAACTTAAAACTTCATTGAACAGGTTTATTATGTTGAATCTAAGTTCTTTAGGCCCGCAACATTTAGAAATTATAGGCGATCTATTTCTGTTAAAGTGACCGTCTCCAAACTACAATTTTAGAACGTAAAGTGTGTGTTACTCCAACATTTCATATTCCTGATATGTGCCTGCTGTACCACGTACTTGTATGAAAAAGTATTCTGTTGCCTTTGTTTTGCATCCTTTGTGTGAAATCTCTGGTGTTCCTACCAGACCCTCTGCTCTCCTATTACAAACTGACCACACTAAGCAGGAGAACACACTGTGGTCAGTTCTCTAGCTGTGCTGAGAACTCAGTGCACTCTCCTCCAATGATCAGGCTTGTCTTGACATCCCCCCCAAACAGCAATTCACTGGGAAGATCAGTGTGCTACTGCGTCTCCTCCCCTCAGCTCTTATGCAGCTGAAAACATGGAACAGGGAATGTGGGAATGTGATCACTTATAAAACAGGGGAAAAAAGTATTTATATTTTTTATATCTATACACAAATGTTTTTCCTTTTATTTCTATTTTAAACTGAATTGAATGTTTTACAAGGTGATTGTTTACAATCACTTTAACCACTTCAGCCCTGGAAGGATTTCACACTTTAGGACCAGAGCACTTTTTGCAATTCGGCACTGTGTCGCTTTAACTGACAATTGCGCAGTCGTGCGACGTTGTACCCAAACAAAATTTGCTTCCTTTTTTTCCCACAAATAGAGATTTCTTTTGGTGGTATTTGATCCCGTCTGCGTCATTTATGATCGCCACTATAAACAAAAGAAGAGAGACCATTTTGCAAAAAAAAACCTTACTTTTTGCTAAAATACAAATCCAAAAAAAAAAAAATAAAAACACATTTTTTTCAACGGTTTTGGCTGATTTATATTCTTCCTCATATCTGTGATAAAAAAAAAATCACAATCGGCATTTATTGATTGGTTTGTGCAAAAGTGGCCGCGTTTACGAATGATGAGAATAAATTTCTGGGGTTTTTATTTTTTACTAGTAATGGCGGCGATCTGCGATTTTTAGCGGTACTGCGATATTGCAGCGCACATGTCGGACCATTTTGACACTTTTTTGGGACCATTGGCATTTATACAGCGATCAGTGCTATAAAAATGCCTCCGGCAGCGCACACTCACAGTGCATGATATCGCAGCCGCCGTCACATGACGGCGGTTTGTGATATCGAGCCACCTTGTCGCCGTCCACCTGCGGTTGACGGTCGGCAAGTGGTTAAGGACTGGTTCACATGGGATGTTTCCAGTGTATTTTTAAAACACATCCAGAATGCATGTACAGTAATAGTCATGTCTTCCAATGACCCTAGCTCACACCAGTATGTTCAGTTCCAGTGCTTCCCAAAAAAATCAAGCATGTTGCATTTTTTTCACCTGGTGAGAACGTGCAAAATTTGGTGCAGCTCCACACAGAAACCAGCTTCAAGGTTTTATTGTCAAAGCTTGATTGAACAAGCTGAGGTTAGAAGTTGATTGGCTAGCACACACAGCTGCAAACACACCAGTTTCTGCACTCTCCATCTTTAGTAAATCAACCCCAAAGTGTCAATATTTTGTGTAGCCACCATTATTTTCCAGCATGCCTTAACCCTCTTGGGCATGGAGTTCACCAGAGCTTCACAGGTTGCCACTGGAGTCCTCTTCCACTCCTCCATGACAAAATCACAAAGCTGGTGGATGTTAGAGACTTTGCGCTCCTCCACCTTCCGTTTGAGGAAGCCCCAGAGATGCTCAATAGGGTTTAGGTCTGGAGACATGCTTGGCCATTCCATCACCTTTGCCCTCAGCATCTTTAGCAAGGCAGTGGTCATCTTGGAGGTGTGTTTGGGGTCATTATCATGTTGGAATACTGTCCTGCGGCCCAGTCTCTGAAAGCAGACTGCTCTGCTTCAGTATGTCACAGTACCTGTTAGAACTGATGGTTCCCTCAATGAACTGTAGAGAACCCCAGTGCCGGCGGCACTCATGCAGCCCCAGACCATGACACTCCCACCACCATGCTTGACTGTAGGCAATACACACTTGTCTTTGTACTCCTCACCTGGTTGCCACCACACAGCGCTTGACACCATCTGAACCAAATAAGTTTATCTTGATCTCATCAGACCACAGGACATGGTTCCAGTAATCCATGTCTTTAGTCTGCTTGTCTTCAGCAAACTGTTTGTGGGCTTTCTTTTGCATCATCTTTAGAAGAGGCTTCCTTCTGGGACGACAGCCATGCAGACCAATTTGATGCAGTGTAGAGCATATGGTCTGAGCACTGACAGGCTGATCCCCCACCCCTTCAACCTCTGCAGCATTGTTGGCAGCGCTCATATGTCTATTTCCCAAAGACAGCCTCTGTATATGACGCTGAGCAGGTGCAGTCAACTTCTTTGGTCGACCATGGCAAGGCCTGTTCTGAGTGGAACCTGTCCTGTTAAACCGCTGTAAGGTCTTGGCCACCAGCTCAGTTTCAGGGTCTTGGCAATCTTCTTATAGCCTAGGACATCTGTATGTAGAGCAACAATTCTTTTTTTTCAGATCCTCAGAGAATTCTTTGCCATGAGGTGCCATGTTGAACTTTCAGTGACCAGTATGAGAGAGTGAGGGCGATAACACCAAATTTAACACACCTGCTCCCAATTCACACCTGAGACTTTGTAACACTAACGAGTCACATGACACCGGGGGGGGATGGCTAATTGGGCCCAATTTGGACATTTTTACTTAGCGTTGTACTCACTTTTGTTGCCAGCAGTTTAGACATTACCGGCTGTGTGTTGAGTTATTTTGAGGGGACAGCAAATTTACACTGTTATACAAGCTGTACACTCACTACTTTACATTGTAGCAAACTGTCTTTTTTTTTTAGTGTTGTCACATGAAAAGATATAATAAAAGATTATTTTATGAGATACTGTATATATAGGTGATCATTGGAAGATAAGTGAACAACACGGAGGGGGTGGTAAAAGCCCTGTTGTAGGCCAATGCAGCCCAGCGGGAGACGAATCACCAGTTTGCAGAGGCCCTGCTGGAGTCGGTGGAACAAAAAATGTTACAAACCAGCTATTACCTGCAGAATATGGCACCTGTGGATAATGTGGATGCATACCTCACAACTTTTGAGAGAGATGCTGTGTGGGAAGATTGGCAAACAGAACAATGGGCGGAACTATTAGCCCCTTTTTTTGACAGTGGAACCCCAAAAAGCCTATTTTTATCTGGAACCAGATAAAACCCAGGATTATGAGAGATACTTGCATGCCTGGATGTGAACATGGCGGTCCGGGCTCAACAGGGGCATCGATGGTCCTACCGTACGGACAAACCACTCCACTCCCAGATGTTTAATCTGTTCCACCTCATTAAGAAGTGGCTGCAGCCAGAGATTTGCCAGGCCCTCAGATTGCAGAGCGTGTGGTCACAGATCGCTATTTGCGTGCGCTCCCTCCTACTTTGAGGAAATGGGTGGTGGAAAGATATACAGCTGCTGAGGATTAATTGAACCAGACCCTACCCAACTCCAATATCTCTAGGGGTGAAAAACTGACTTTGAGACCATTGAGAGGACTGGGTATAGAACGAATACAATGTTATCGTTGCCATGCCTTAGGTTATATTGCTGCAAACTGTTCCCTAAATGATGAACCAATGCAATGTGACAATGCTTGTTTGAAAAGACGCATGTCTCTTTTTGCACAGGTCGCATGTACTGTCTCATGTCAGGGACGCATGGAAAGACAGATGTGTGTGATTTCTGGTGATGGGAAGCCAGTAACTGCCCTACTTGATTCTGCTAGTATTGTGACATTGGTCAAAAGTGAGTGGGTAAATCCTGCAAAGCTACACCCTAGCACCATTGGGGTTATTTGCATTCATGGGCACACACGCAGACTGTAGTGGTTGAGATTGACACCCAGTGGAGCAGGGCGACACATTCAGTGGGGGTGGTACCTTCACTGCTTCATGAAGCGCTAGTGGGGACAGATTTTCCCCATTTTTGGAGCTTATGGGTAGGCAAAGGGAGTCAGGAGGATAGAGCTCCCCCTGCTGGGGAAACACGGAAACTCACACCAGACCCTTTTGATTGCCAAACAGAAACCGAAGAAGGAGGAAACCCTTTACCTTTTCCCGTAATGGCTGGGGAGCAGGAGGAGATGGAAGCCAGCTCCCAGCTAGAGGTTAATGAATAAGAGAACATCTCTGACTCTAGTAGTGAGAGTGGACAGAATGTGATGCCTGACTTAGAGGTGAGGAGAAAGGATTTTTGTACAGAACAGCTACGAGATGTCACACATTAAAATGATGGATGGGGAACCTGTGGAACCTAATGCGGGGTGTCTTCTCCCTACATGGCTCTTAAAAATAATTTGCTTTAACAGGTGGTAAAGCACGGGGAGGAGGAGGTAGAGCTACTAGTGGTTCCCAAACCCTATCGCCGGCTGGTATTAGACTTAACCAATGGACAATGAGTGGTCATCTGTAGAGAATAACTCAAAGGTTCTTTTGGCCCAGATTATACGCCAACATCAAAAAATATTGTGAGTCATGCCCAGAGTGTCAGTATTCTGCACCAGTGCCCCATTGGTACTGTTACCAATAATTGAAATGTCTTTTGAGAGAATTGGCATGGATCTCGTGGGACCAGTCATAAAATCTGCCATCAGCACATACTGGTAATACTGGACTATGCCACACGGTATCCGGAAGCCATTCCTTTGCATAACACCTCAGCTAAAGCTATCGCCAAAGAGCTTGTACAGGTATTTAGTCGTATGTAGATTCCAAAAGAGGTATTAGGGGATCAGGGCAATCTGTTTATGTCCAGAGTCACTAAGGAATTGTGTAAGTTAACACATACGTTTTTATTTTATTCTTCGGTACAATTCAAGTACATTTAGTAACTTTATTTTTTTTTCCCCATAAACACTTTTTATTGAGGTTTTCACAGGTGATATCATCAACATAGACAAAATGCAGCATGTACAAATATGGAGAAAGAGTCAAGAACTGCAGAAAGACAAGATCGCAATAAGATTCTGTACATCTTGGGTTCTCAAAATGTTACATAATTTGAGAAACTAATATAATCAGAGGACTAGAGGGGGTTTTGGTTTATCTGTAGTACAGTAGACACACAGTACAGTGGTCACACATAGCTTTTCAAGCAATTGGACTACTTTTAAGTATAGCCTGAGAGATCTACTTAAGGCTGTCTGCTTAGGATGTTGTATAGCTAGTCATTTATTTTCTAGGGTAAGGAATTGTGTAAGTTATGCAAAATCTCCCATCTCTGTACCTCTGTCTACCACCCCCAAACTGATGGTCTTGTGGAGAGATTTAACAAAACACTCAAAAGTATGTTGAAAAGGGTGGTAGATAAAAGATGAGAAAAATTGGTATTTTTTGCTGCCATATCTCATGTTTGCCATACGGGAGGTACCTCAGGCATCTACAGGTTATTCCCCATTTGTACTCCTGTATGGTAGACATCCCAGGGGATTGCTTGATGTTGCAAAAGAAATGTGGGAGGGAGAGTCCACGCCTTATAGAAGCGTCATTGAGCATATCTCATTGATGCAGGATCACATCATGACTGTCCTGCCCCTTGTATGAGAACATATGGAGATAGCCCAGCAAGCCCAGAGAAGGGCTTATAATCAGGGTGCCAAGACCCGGACTTACAACCCTGGGGATAGAGTGCTGGTGCTAGTCCCCACCGTTGAAAGTAAATTCCCAGCGAAGTGGCAGAGTCCCTTTGAAATTAAGGAAAGGGTAGGGGAAGTAAACTACAAAGTTTACCAGCCAGGGAAAAGGAAACCAGAGAAAATATATCATGCTAATCACTTGAAAAGAGAGACTTTACTGGCAGGGACAATTCCTCAAAAGGACAGGGTCCCCATGACACCTGACCTTCCCATAACTGAATCCTTGTCGGTGGCTCAACAAAAGGACGTTAAAGAGTTTGTGTGTAAAAATAGAGATTTTTTTGTTCTCCCCTACCCAGACTGACCACAGTTATACAGCATCCCAGATAGCAAGTAATTGTGCAGCAAGTTTGAAAATGACTTGCTGAGCTATTGCTAGACTTGCCAAGCTTGTTGCACAATTGCAGCAAGTCTGCATTGCATGACTACAGATCAACTTTCTTGTTAAACATTCTGCAAGTATGCTGCAAGTTCTGGTTCAGTTATGTTGTGTAATAATTATCCCACCACAGGGGGTCACTGGCTGAATTTTCATCATTGCTTCCTGCTGTGTGTAATGATTTTCTGTAATTGGTGCTGGGGCAGCCATAGAATCACTTTGGGAGTGGTGTGCAGAGAGGTACCATGAGATCTGATATGGAGTTCAGGGAGGTAAATATCAAGGAGTGACTAACCCTACATTAATATCCCATTGGTGCAGCACAATTTTGAATGTTTTATTTTTGCTTGTTTATATGCTGGGATTTAGCAGAAAATGTGTGTATTTAACGAGAGGTAGAAATAGAAACCTCAATGACTTGGTGCAAGAAAGCTGGTAGTTTCACCATTGTATAGAGGACTACAAATCCCAGCAATACAGTAACAATGCAGAATACCACTAGCTATAGGGGGTGTATATAGAGAGCTATGCATTGTATATAGATGATTGCACTGTAGTGTGCTGTAAAGAGATCCATTCAGTGTGCTTTATACACAGTGACCCATGCTTTGTACTGTATACAGAGAGACCCATGCATTGTGTTGTATACAGAGAGACCCCGGCATTGTGCTGTATACAGAGAGACCCATGCATTGTGTTGTATACAGAGAGACCCCGGCATTGTGCTGTATACAGAGAGACCCATGCATTGTGCATAGATGTGAGTAATTTCATTTTTTCTACTCTCTCCTCTTAATTTTAATTTATAATTGCATCTATTTATTATTGATTATTTATCTTAGTGCAATGTTATGATTCTTAACAGTTCGTATTTTTATATTTGATATAATGGAGTCCTTTCTGGTGGACATCTGCCTGTATATTATATATATGCATGCATGCCATATATATGCATGCACACCAGGTTTTCTAATTTTGTAATTATGCATCCGAGTGTCTATCGGACTGATTTACCGGGATTCCTTGGGTGCGCAGGTTGATTTTAAATATTTAAAATATTTTATGAGACAGATTAATAAAGTTTTCATTGTATTTGCAAAGTACTATGGAATCCTTATGAGAAGTATGATGATTGAAAACACTGAGATCACAAAATGGCCATGGTCACGTGATCTCTGGTTGCCAGGATACAGCTGAGTATATATAACCGGAGGGTGCAGCAAGATGGCGTCGCCTCCGATGACGTCTGATGACAAAACGTGTAAGTAGAGCCAGCATGTCATTGCGTAACTTCCGGTTTATTGCGCTGGAATGCAAACTAGTGGGGGTGTTTTCCTGGTAGACTATCTGACTTCTCTTATGTAAGTAAGTGATTACTTGCATTGTTATTACCATATGATTCTACACTATGAAGGTCTCTTTCTTATTGTTCCTATGAGGAGCAATCGTTCACAAGATTGGCTGGATCATTTTCCTAATATCCCCACTGTGGTCGTGGCATCCTCCCTAGGCAGGGACAGAGCAGCCGACTAGTGAATCCGAGGAAGGGAACATGGGAACTTTTTCCCTTATAACACGAACAAGTACTGCTTGCACACTATCACTTTCAGACAAAGTTGTGTTATGATTTGTTTGTTGGGTTCATGTTGATGATATAGTTTGTATCTATTTAGTTGAGCATATTGATAGGATTTTGCACATTTTTCACACCTTGCACTTTGTTTTAGGCACTTTATTTGGAGTGCCAAAAATCACTGTTACACATATATATATATTTATTTGTTTTATATAGCATTACGGCCACGCTAACTGGCATTTATCATGTTGCACTCTATATAGATAATTACTGTTTAGCAGCGCCATACCCACTAAACTCGATATCATCTTGTAATACAGCACCTGTATGACGGGCGCACATGTGGGGGCAGCAGCAATAATATTATAACAATTTATGCACTGTATTTTATGCACCTTGTTTGGAATTTGTTGCCACATATAATTTTTGGGGCATTCAGCACAGGAATAAGTTCACGCAGGTTGATTTTTGCATTTTAAAAAAAGATACTTACCTTTTTAGCAGCGTCACACCCACAAGTCTAGCAATAGCTCAGCAAGTCATAACTTGCAGCACAATTACCTGCTATCTGGGAATTGTTATATAGAACAATTTTTTTCTTGCTAAAAATGGAGTCTTGCATAACACTGGCTGTAGACTTGCGGGATTCTTGCTGTAGACTTGTGGAGCTCTTGCTGTAGACTTGCGGAGCTTTTGCTATAGACTTGCAGAGCTCTTGCTATAGACTCACCACTGCAACTTCGCTCTTGCTAGAGACTTGCCATGAAAATTTGCTACAAGTTGGAAAAATGTCAACTAGAACTTGTGATTCAAGTGTTCTGCAAGTGTACAACATACCAGGGAAGATGTGCAGCAAGTTACCAGACTTACAATTCAATACTACCACAAATTTGCCTTGCTATCTGGGATCTGTAAAGCCCTATAGAATACCTGAGGCTAGCTGGGATGCAGTTGCAATTGAAATAAAAACCATGTTAGAGTTGGACGTGATAGAGGAGTTCCACAGTGACTGGTCGAGCCCCATAGTGTTGGTCCCAAAGCCAAATGGTACTATCAGGTTCTGTAATGATTTCAGGAAGTTGCATAGCATATCCAAGTTTGATGCGTACACAAGTGCAGGTTGAGA
>BLSH010474788.1:270254-284902 GCA_018402905.1 Glandirana rugosa | reverse complement strand
GCCGGTGCGGGGGGTCCCCACATGAGTGAAAAAACTCTATGACATATATATATATCTATGATACGTCTGACGTGATATATGAGACTTGACGTTGTATGTCATAGAGTGTTGTCACTCATGTGGGGAATATAAAAACACTTATAAAATAATATAAAAAAGTACACTGTTGTGAAACGATGTTACATTTCATCACTCACATGTCGAACATATTGTCACATGTAAACGACAGGGGAGTTTTCTTGAGTTGTGTGTAGGTAATTACAGATTTGACGACCGTTGTTTTCACTCGTGTGGGGATTCACTTTTACAGGTTTAACCTGAGTTTCCCCCAGTAAATGATATCGCACTAAGAAAATATAATAAAATATTCACAAAAATATAAGGGGTGTACTCACTGTTGTGAGATACTGTATGTTGCAGTTCAGAGTATATAGTGCAGTCTGCATAGTATCTATATATATATACAGTATCTCAAAAAAGTGAGTACACCCCTGGGGGGCGTGGCCGGCTGCGGACTGAGATGGCTGCCTAACGCCTCAGCTCCGCTCAGCCTGAGACAAAAATCATCACAACAGCCATCTATACCAACAAATTCCCCTTCAATTTTACTCCACAGGGGGCACACCACTACCAGCCCCAGCACGGGCCACTCAGGAGGGAATATATCCCCGATCCAGAGAAGGCAGAACTGGGGATAGAAGGCAGTGAAGGATTGGGAGCACCGGATCACAAGGACACAATTGGACCCCATCCTCCAAACTGGAAGCCAGGTGAGCAACTACACTACCTCCATCAGACTCCCCAAGCCTCGCACCAAGCAACCAGCCACATATTGAGGGACTCTGACACTCACCCAAGGCCGCATTCCCTTTGCCACAGCTCCCTCATCCCCGCGGCTGCCGCCGCCATCTTGGGATCTAGGTCCGGATTACTGCCTTATACTCGCTGCCATCCGATGAGTGGACCAGATCTACAGGCACAATCCATCTGGTCCCCCCACACTCCCATCCTCCTGCTACCCGGACAGGGCAACTAAACAAATGGTTAAACCGGCCGCAGGGCCATCCGGGGAGCTGACAATAGCCCTAATAGGGCCAGAGCTGCCGCCATCTTGCGGCCTGTCCAAACGGCCTCTGCTTCTGAGGTAGCTGCGCCAGGCAAACAGGACATATAACCCATACCAGCACAAGTAGCCCAGTGACAGTGAGCCATCAGATCAGAACCCCGTCAGCCTTATCGACAGCCGGGCAGAGGTCCACAGGCTTCTCTCAATTTGAGGCACTGGCTGCAGCCTGCTAAGCCTGCCATAGACGGATCATTGCAACTTCTACTGCCCAACTAATACCACCTGCAGTAGCCACACAAATGCCCACCTAACTGTACTAATTCACACAATCACGGCGAATCGACTTATGACAGTAAGTTAGCGAATGAGCACCACGATGGCCGCATGAACTGAAGACCCCTAAGCGTTGGAGAATAGCAACATACACCAGAGCTTCCACAACCACTCCAGCCACTGAAAATACTCAGCAGAGCCGCCACCATTTGCGGAGCTGACAAAGAACAAGAAAAATCAGCAGCAGCCCTGCAAACTGTCGGGATAGTTTGGGGGGTGGGTACTGCGCTTAGGATTGTAATGAAAGGTATAAGCTTGCTGCCACCCAGTAAACTCCTCCCCCTAGAGGGAGAGTAGAGATACATGGTAATTGTTGATGCTGGGCCTGGCGCTACTTATCTTATGTATATTTGCTTAATACAGACTATTGTTCCTCTAGGTGCTACGGTAATGTATGTGTACCAGTCACACCAATATAAATGACATTCACTATATAGATCCAACAGGTGTTAGTGAAAACGTGCTAGTGCATTGATTGTTATTTTATAAGTGGCCAAAGAAAATGTGCTCAAGTTTCAGATATATAAATAAATCACCATCAATATAGAAATCATATAAAAACCAGAGAACATGTGCATAAAAAGTACTAGTGCATTTGTATAATATATGATAACAAAATTGCATGTATAATCCTCCTGTCTGATTCCAAAAATGGCTAAATAACATATAAACAAAAAGTAGTCTCATATGTGGTCATCCCACAAATTTCCTTCAGTAATTAAATGAAACGTGAACCAGAGTCTCTAGTAATCTACCCGTATGATGAAACTTCCAAAATTCATAAATGCACACTGCAGGGTGAATAACAGTGAGTTAATAATGTTAACACCTAAAACAACGGATCTAACTATCACAAATTACAAAACACTTCTGGCCAAAATAGATAACCAACTAAAGGCAATGTCCAAGAAGGAGCTATCTTGTTTGGTTAGGCTTGCAGCCTTTAAGATGACAATCCTATCTCAGATTCTCTATATTTTCAGAGTCCTCCCCACTCCTACCCCCTCTCATTATTTACAAACCCTGTTGAGTCTCTTATGGAAGTTCATTTGGGGTGGGAAACGGGCCAGGTGCCCACGCCAAGATCGAATCACTCACAAGTCTGTGGGGGACACAGGTCTAACAGACATATGTGACTACTTTTGGGCAGTTAAGATGGACCAACTCAGAGGATGGTTCCAAGAATCAAATGTTCCCTTGTGGGTAGAGCTGGAGAGTGAATTAGCCCCAATCATAGACCTAAAATGATTCCTGATAGGAGACACATGGAAACACTGGCCCACAAAAGACCTCTCACCTACCATCCAGGTCTCCATCAGAATGCTACTAAGTCACGGTGGCAACACCATCCCTATGCCTGTCCTACAACCTAATCTAGAAACCTTAGCTGATAGAATGCCAATGATTTCTATAAAACAAATTCAAAAGTGTGGCATATCAACATTACAAGACCTTCTTTCCAGCTGTGTCCCCAAGACAGTTAAGCGACTAGTTGAAGAATATAGTATATCAAAGGGATTACACTTTACAACTGCAAGAATACGAACGTTCATGGGCAGCTACCCTGTTCCAAAAATGAAAATTCCTCAGACAGCATGGGACTACTACAAATCTCCTATACCCAAAACCAAGGGCATAACGCTCTTCTACAATATGCTCCAGAAGAAACAAGCTTTTTGCAAAACCAACACCCATTTGAAATGGGAAAGAGATCTGAAAAAGTTTTTCTCAGAAGATCAGTGGGGGTCAGCATTTAAGCGCATCTCCAAGGCCACACACAGCACCAGCCACTGGGAAATAATGTTAAAAATCTACAAAAGATGGCAGTACACACCGCATAGTTTGGCCCTAATCTTTCCTGGGTTGTCTCCTGACTGCTGGCGCAAATGCAGCCAACATGGTCACCTGCTGCACGTATTCTGGGAATGTCCCAACTTAAGAAGCTTCTGGAGTCAGGTTTTCCACTTAATATCCACTGTAACAGGATGCCTGTCCAAGCCTGACCCAGGATTAGCATTGCTTCACATCGGCATAGAGAAATTCCCCCTAGAATACAAAGCAGTGACAACCCACATCCTCCTAGCGGCTCGTACACTGATACTTCATAGCTGGAAAGGAGATAAGGCCATCAACATATCAGAAGAAAAGCTACTAGTCCAAAGACACCACACTTTTGAATGCCTCATAGCCGTTAATTCGCTATCGGGATCATCTTTCGACAAGAACTGGAGCATTTGGACTACATATACTGGGAGTTATAATTCTAATTCTAATTTTAACTCAAATCCCTAAACCTTAAGTTCTTATGCTAAACCTTAAAGAGGAAGTAAACCCAGATAGGGTTTACTTCCTCTACAGTGCCCTGTAAATTAGAAGCATAATGGGCATAGGCTTTTATGCATCGCATAGTAGCCCATTATGTGCCACTTACCTGCAAACGTAGCCTGCGGCATCCAGCGCTGTCCCCTGTGCTGGCCGTGTCCATCTTCTGCACCTCTTCCTTCCAGGGCCGCGACTCCGGCCAGTCACAGCGCCGCAGGCTACGTTTGCATGCGCATGGGAGCCTCCAGTCACGGCACAGTGTCAGTGGAGAAACAGCATAGAGGCCGTTTCTTCACTGCGCATGTGCCGGAATTACGTCGGCACATGCAGAACACTGCATATTTCCTGAACCGTGCAGGTTTGGGAGATATGCAGGGCACCTACAGGTAAGCAGTATTCTAGGCTTACCTGTAGGTTAAAGTGGTTGTCACAGGTTGACAACCACTTTAATCTGTAACCCTGTTATATGATATAAGTATTGCATGATACTCTAGGCATAATTACGTCACTATGCATACCACTAAAGGTGTCAGACCCCCAATTACTATGTGCTTCTGTATACTGTTTAAAGTACACTGTATATTGTTTTGTTTTGTTTTGTTTACTCAAAGACAAATAAAAACGTATTGCATTAAAAAAGTGAGTACACCCCTCACATCTTTTCATGTGACAACATTGAAGAAATGAACCTTTGCTACAATGTAAAGTAGTGAGTGTACAGCTTGTATAACAGTGTAAATTTGCTGTCCTCTCAAAATAACTCAACACACAGCCATTAATGTCTAAACCGCTGGCAACAAAAGTGAGTACACCCCTAAGTGAAAATGTCCAAATTGGGCCCAAAGTGTCAATATTTTGTGTGGCCACCATTATTTTCCAGCACTGCCTTAACCCACTTGGGCAAGGAGTTCACCAGAGCTTCACAGGTTGCCATTGGAGTCCTCTTCCACTCCTCCATGACAACATCATAGAGCTGGTGAATGTTAGAGACCTTGCGTTGCTCCACCTTCCATTTGAGGATGCCCCACAGATGCTCAATAGGGTTTAGGTCTGGTAACAGCCCATTACCTTTAACCTCTGCTTCTTTAGCAAGTCAGTGATCTTCTTGGAGGTGTGTTTGGGGTTGTTATCCTGTTTGATTACTGCCCTACGACCCAGTCTCCGAAGGGAGGGGATCATGCTCTGCTCCAGTATGTCACAGTACATGTTGGCATTCAAGGTTCCCTCAATGAACTTTAGCTCCCCAGTGCTGGCAGCACTCATGTAACCCCAGACCATGACACTCCCACCACCATGGTTGACTGTAGGCAAGACACACTTATCTCTGTACTCCTCACCTGGTTGCCGCCACACACGCTTGACACCATCTGAACCAAATAACTTTATCTTGGTCTCATAAGACCACAGGACATGGTTCCAGAAATCCATGTCCTTAGTCTGCTTGTCTTCAGCAAACTGTTTGCGTGCTTTCTTGTGCATCATCTTTAGAAGAGGCTTCCTTCTGGGATGGCAGCAATGCAGACCCATTTGATGCAGTCTGCGACACATGGTCTGAGTGCTGACAGGCTGACCCCCCACCCCTTCAACCTCTGCAGCAATGCTGGCAGCACTCATAGTCTATTTCCCAAAGACAACCTCTGGATATGACGCCGAGTACGTGCACTCAACTTCTTTGGTCGACCATGGCGAGACCAGTTCTGAGTGGAACCTGTCCTGTTAAACCACTGCCTGGTCTTGACCACCATGCTGCAGCTCAGTTTCAGGGTCTCGGCAATCTTCGTATAGCCTAGGCCATCTTTATATAGAGCAACAATTCTTTTTTTCATATTCTCAGAGATTTCTTTGCCATGAGATGCCATGTTGAACTTCCAGTGACCAGTATGAGAGAGTGAGATCGATAACACCAAATTTAACACACCTGTTCCCCATTCAAATCTGAGACCTTGTAACATGAGGGGAGGGAAAATGGCTAATTGGGCCCAATTTGGACATTTTCACTGACGGGTGTACTTACTTTTGTTGCCAGCGGTTTAAACGTTAATGGCTCTGTGTTGAGTGATTTTGAGGGGACAGCAAATTTACTCTGTTATACAAGCTGTACACTCACTACTTTACATTGTTGCAAAGTGTAATTTCTTCAGTGTTGTTACATGAAAAGATAAAATAAAATATTTACATAAATGTGAGGGGTGAACTCACTTTTGTGAGATACTGTATAGAAATTTTCTAGCCAAAAAATGTACATTTTCATATATGTGAGAAGTGTCAGAATTGGCCTGGAGCTGAAGTGTTTAAAACAGGGTGAGCATATCACAATTGCTGTAAAAACCTATAGTCATTCAAATTAAGCACGATCAACGTCTTTATCAAGTAAATATAGACCTATTAGTTTAACTTCTATAGTTGGGAAGATATTGGAGAGTTTAATAAAAGACCACATAGATGAATTTTTGCTGAAAAAAAATATTTTAAGCAACAGACAGCATGGATTCATGAAAGACAGAAGTCAAACAAACCTGATTTCTTTTTACGAGGAGGTAAGTAAAACATTGGACAAAGGGGTGGATGTGAACATGGTATACTTGGATTTTGCAAAAGTGTTTGACACATTTCCCCACACATGGCTAATGTGTAAGATAGAGTCTACAGGCTTACAAAGATCAGTTTGTAAATGGATAGAAAACTGGCTAAAAACCAAGTTCAGAGAGTAGTGGTTAATGATTCTTACTCGGAATGGTCTAAGGTTATCAGTGGTGTACCCCAAGGTTCAGTGTTGGGACCCTTACTTTTTAATACCTTTATACATGATATAGGGTCTGAGATTAAAAGTACCATTTCAGTGTTTGCAGATGACACCAAGCTACGGAGTGCAAAAACCTCCTTACGGGATGTCTCCATACTAGGGGGAGTACAACTGGTGGAATCCATAGTGGAGAAGCTTCTGGGGGTTTTGGCAGATCATAAGTTTAATAATGGCATGCAATGCCAAGCTGCAGTTTCCAAAGCGAGCAAAGTCCTTCCTTGTATTAAGAGAAGTATGCACAACAGAGAGAGAGAGTACATTTTGCCCCTGTACAAATCTCATAACCTCATCTGGAATATGCAGTTCAGTTTTGGGCACCAGTTCACAAAAAGGGTATCGGGAAACTGGAGAAAGTGCAGAGAAGAGCAAGCAAACTAATAAGAGGCATGGCTCAGCTATGAGGAAAGATTATAGGAAATTAATTTATTATCTCTTGAGAAGAGGAGATTAAGGAGGGATATGATCAACATGTACAAATACGTAAGTGGTCTATATAGTGAACCTGGTGGTAGATTGCTTTAAAAAAAGGCCTGGATTCTTTCCTTGATGTACATAATATAACTGGATACTGACATTTATAGGTAAAGTTGATCCATGAAAAATCTGATTGCCTCTTGGGGGATCAGGAAGGAATCTTTTCCCCTGCTGTAGCAAATTGGATCATGCTTTTCTGGGGTTTTTCGCCTTCCTTTGGATCAACTGTGTGTATAGGATTGTGTATATGGGATTGTATGATTTTTTTTTATTGGGTTAACTAGATGCACTTTTTTCAACCTGGTTAACTTTGCAACTATATAGGTACATTTGTCATTGTGTCATGCCTACTGCATATATACAAAACATTTTTTTACAGTGCTTTCATTCTAGTAAAAACGTTGCTCAATACATTTTTTATTCTGTATATTTTTTTACTAACCTGCTGTTGTAGAAGGACTTTCTGTGGTAATAAACTGTGCATCTACAAAAAGAACAAACCAAATTGATTAGAAACATGTTATTTTGCTAAACATGGTGCTCTTGCTTATAAGTGAATTTCTACAATGTCAGGTTTTATATAGCTGTGCTTTACCTATGTTATGTTGGAACACAGTGTTCTTTTAATGAAGATTAAAGTGAAACTTTTAGTCCATTTATACTGTATGTTCATGAAAGCTGAACTTCGGGCAAACAGATACAAAAACATTTTATAAAGAAAAAGCTTAATTTGCTTATATGTTGTCTTCCTTGTTTCCTCCTTTCCCCCTAAACATTCCAGTGGTATTTTTTTAAACCTTTCCGTTTTTATTACACACTTCTTTTTTTCTGTACGTGAAGTCATCACCGAGTGTATGTGCTTCTCTATGCAATGCCAGCAGATCATGCCTGTTGGTAGGTGCTGTACACAGCTTCCTCAAAACATCCCAGCACCCTGCCTCAGTACTCCCCTCAGAAGCTCTCGACACTGATGTAAGCAGTGGGCTGGATCGTCAGGGGAGCCATGCAAATATCAAAATGCTTTGAGGGAGGAATGAGCATTCTCAGAGAGACTGCATTTGTATGCAGACTGCCCTGGTTAACTCTAGATGTCATGCTAAGCCTCCATGATTGAAAGAACCAAAATCCAATGAATAAATGTCATAAACAAAGAGCAGCAGCTGTGGTCATCCATCAACTCTCTACGTGTCACCAGACTAACAGCACTGTCCAAACCAACAAAGAGCCCTGACTGGAGGGGAGGTGACATCATGATTTCCACTTCCTCCAATCTGAGAATACCTATTAATTAAAAAAATACAAGACATATTGGGAATGGTGCTGAGTATAGTTGATCGAGCCTCTGGAAGTCTGGGTTCGGCAGGTTCGGCCGAACTTACAAACAAAGTCCAGGTTCGGGTCCAGACTTGACCCAAACTTTGACCCGGAGTTCGGGTCCCCATTGAAATCAATGGGGACCCGAACTTTTAGGCACAAAAATGGCTGTAACAAAGTCCTGGCAAGTCCTAGAGGTCTGCAAAAGGAAGGAAATGGGGGTAAGGGTCAGACAAGTGCCCTACAAAGAAATGGGGAAATGGAAATAACTTAAAATAATTTTTAACCTAAAATCACATAAAAAAAAATCAAAAATGGAGGTGGATGTGGAGTTGGAGGTTGAGGAGGCGGTGAAAGTGGCGGTGGAGGAGGAGGAGGTAGCCAACACAGTTTTTTTTATATTTGGATTTTTTTTGTTTTTTTTGTAAACCAGCAATGTAGATGCACTTTTTAATTTTGTGCAAGAAACAATAATCTGTCCCTTTAAGCAACAGTAGGAACCTCTCCCTATAGAACTAGGAGATGCTTTTAGATTCTAAAATCATCTCCAAGTTGTACAGGGAAAGGCTCCAGCTGTACCTTTAAGGGAAAGATTATTGTTCTAAAATCATCTCCAACTTGTATAGGAAAAGTGTATTGCAGCCGCAAAGAGCCATATTATTGTTATAAAATCATCTCCAAAGTGTATAGGAAAAGTGTATTGCAGCCGCAAAAAGCCATATTACTGTTCTAAAATCATCTCCAAAGTGTATAGGAAAAGTGTATTGCAGCCGCATAGAGCCATATTACTGTTCTAAAATCATCTCCAAAGTGTATAGGAAAAGTGTATTGCAGCCGCATAGAGTCATATTACTGTTCTTCCAGCCGCATAGAGAGCCATATTATTGTTCTAAATTTTAGAACAATAATATGGCTCTTTGTGGCTGCAATACACTTTTCCTATACACTTTGGAGATGATTTTAGAACAGTCATATGGCTAAATGCGGCTGCAATAAGACTTTTCCTATACACTTTGGAGATGATTTTAGAACAGTAATATGGCTCTATGTGGCTGCAATACACTTTTCCTATACACTTTGGAGATGATTTTAGAACAATAATCTTTCCCTTAAAGAAACAGCTGGAACCTTTCCCTGTACAACTTGATGATGATTTTAGAACAATAATCTTTCCCTTAAAGCAACAGACTCTACCTAGTCCAGTCAGATCGTTCTGTGCAGCAGGATGAGGTGTGCAATCTGTCCCTCAAAGCAGCAGTACTAGTATCTCTCCCTAGTCCACAATCCGATGGTTCAGTAATGCAGGATGAGATGTTCTATAATATCTGCAATCTGTCCCTCACAGAGCCAGCAGCATCCTCTCCCTAAACTATCCTGAGAGCATATGACATGCAGCATGGTGACTCCAGCCCCATATAGAGGCTGGGTCACATGGTGCACTGGCCAATCACAGCCATGCCATTAGTAGGCATGACTGTGATGGCTTCTAGGGAAAACCATTGAAACACTTGTTGATTGGCTGCCCTTGGCAGCTATTCAACACGTGTAATAAAATACTAGAACCCCGGACCCGAACCCAGACTTTTTTTGAAAAGTCCGGGTTTGGGTCCGGGTCCCGGGCACCCCAAAGTTCGGTACGGACCCAAACTTTACAGTCCGGGTTCGCTCAACACTAGTGCTGAGCATAGGTGTGCACAGCCTCTTGCATTAGGGAGTGCACCCCAAAGCTCAAACACACATGCATGTCTGTGTGTGTGTGTGTGTGTGTGTGTGTGTGTGTGTGTGTGTGTGTATTATGTGACAAGAAGCCAGGAAAATCTATGGGTTGTGTCCAGGATGGGAGATATATTTGGCCTAGGTTTATGCTCTACACTGATTGCTTTTGGATTTGTGCAGTGTAGTGAGCCTCTTTGGGCTCAATGAGGGTTAACGAGCTCAGGTGTAACAGATAAAGCACTCAGGGCTCTATACAACTCACAGGTTGCTTCAACAAGGGGCTTCCCCCTGGAAACAGATCTCTGTGCATTGTAGACTGGTGAGCAGCAATACCTCTGAGTGGTGAGGTTAAGTCTGGGTGACTAAGAGCCTCTGTTAATTTCTCTGTGCCAAGTGTCTGGGCAGCGGTAGGCTGTGGCAGAACAAGAGGTCAGGCCCCTGTGTCTTTGTAGTTAGATGCCCAAAGTGGCAAGGGTATATTTTCTGTTTTGTTTTATTTTACCTGTTTTGATGCATGCACTTTGTAACCACAGACGTGTAAATAAACCGCAGTTTTTGCTTTCACAAAAATCCTGCTGTCTGCCCATGCCTACTTCACTGTGCCGTAACCCATCCAAGGGGTCCTGCACACCCCGCTACTGAGCTAATCCCTTACAATATATATATATATATATATATATATATATATATATACACACTCTTCTAAATAAATGTAAACAAGCATTTTATTATTTAATAAAAAATTGAATAAAACATGTTTTATTATAACATGAACGGTGATAGTAAGGCAGTGAGTGGATGGTGTCAATAGAGCAGTGGATGGTGTCAGTCAGTAGAGCAGTGGGCGTGTCAATAGAGCAGAGGTTGGTGTTAGTAGGACAGCAAATGGTAATAGGAAAAGACGTTCAGCGATGTCCCAAAACTCTAACCAATATTAGTACCTCATAGTTTCCCCCATGGGTGCTGGCCCAGTATGCATACTGGCTGAAGAAGAAAAGAAGGTCCGGATGGCCGCACTCCTCGTGATAATCTTTATTTTTCCTTTAAAATTCCATGTATTACAAAAGAATAACAATGCAAGCTGATGCATTTTGCAACCCTTCTCTATGTCTGTTGATAAGTGCTTCCCAGCACTTATAGGAAGCACTTATCAACAGACTGTGAGAACGTGATCTAACTGTCTTCCACCTTTGGGTTGGGTATGCACATTTGTGATTTTAAATACTATTGTTGTATGTTTTGTACTCAATAAAATTCTTATGTTTTTATATACGTTGAGTTTGTGAGCCTATTACGGTACCATCAAAGTCCCACAGCCCCCTCCTCCGTTTGTCCCATTCTCACTGATGGGACTTTGTTTGTTGTTTTCTCTGCATAATTGGGATGCAGGTACCTATATCTAAAAATATAACACACTGAGCTCTATGTATAACCCTTCTCTATGGGTGCTTATTCATAGCGTAACAATAGAAATGCTCTATGTGCGTATATATAGAAAGAGTTCACAAAAGTCCAAAAACTGTAACCAATCGGTGTAAAAGAACTTAATTGTCTTCAATTGGGAGCAGGTGTGCACTAAGGCTTGGATGGGTCAGATCCGGCAGAGGGCTGCCCTTATGAAAATAAACTTGTCAGGCAATCAGTGTCCAGATGATCTGATTTCGGGCAGTTGAAATAAAGAAGGTTAACCTTTCAATCCCTCAGTGGGAAATGCCCCAAACCAAGTCGGTGTCCCCTGAACCGTAGAAGACCTGAAAAACATGAGAGTTGGAGTTAAAATTATGCATAAAAAATGTCAAGAGTTCTGTACAATATTGAATACGTTCAAAAAGAGGTATCTCTTGCACATTCATGTTCAACCCCCAAAAAAATAAATTGTATATGTGACAACACTATGGTGGTTTGGTTAAGGCAATATAGAAAGAATAAAAAACAACAATGTGTGAAAAACGTACATATTGATTGATGTTACATAATTGCATTAGTCGTGCCAAAATGAAGCGAAGATAGACACTATGGACTTTGTATCAACGCTGATTTCTATTCACTATTTCATTATTTGTAGAGCAGACAGCATAGTATATACCATATGTTTTAGGCAACGAGTTTCCTTGTCAGTCTCTGTTGCCTCCCCATATATATGCACCTTATATGGATAAGGGAATTGATCTCTATACTATTTCCTGTTTAATCATAAATTGTACACTCATCACCACAACAAGAAAGATAGAGATCTAGACCCGTGCCCAAGTATATAAGACAGGTATTTAGATAAAGTCTTAGAACCGGATAGCCGTGATCCAATGAAAACATGTACATGGACTACAAACCATTGTAAGAATCACAGAACTGTAGGAGCTGCAAAAGAGTGGACGGAATTTTGCAGAGTATATTAAACGTATCTCCCCCTCTTAAAGGTACAGTTACTTTTTCGATAGCTTGTATAACAAGGCTCGATGGATCTTTTTGATGGACATCCCTCCGATGTCTGGCTACATTGGTTTCATGATCTTTCTCTATATCTCTGAGGTGGTCATATAAATGATCACGGAGCCTACGTGTTGTGTGTCTCACGTACTGTATGTTTCACAGTGTACAAGTAATTATATAGATTACAAATTTTGTGTTGCAGTTGATAAAAGTACGTGAGGTGAGGGTTTTGTTGTTAGTAGCAGACTTAATCTCATCTCCCCTTAGTAAATGGACACAACAAGGGCATGCCCTTGCCCCGCAACAAAAGTTGCCTTTGAAATGCAGCCAGTGAGGCCTAGGTTTGCTGCTTACAAATAGGCTTGGGGATAGAGTGGTACCCAAAGATGGAGCTCTTCAGGATACGGTTTTTATTCCCATGGACAAAATTTGTACATATTTGTTGTCATTATACAGCACAGGTAAGTATTTTGTGACAATGTTCCTAACTTGATTAAAGTCTGTGCTGTAGGGAGTGGAGAAAACCAGGATCCCATTGGCTACAGAACATTTGTCTATCTGACATTTGGAATCAAGAAGTTTATCCTGTGGGGTCCTATCTGCTATGTCCATAGCTCTGTTGATCAGAGATGCGGAATAGCCTCTCTCCAAAAAACTTTGGGACATGGCCAGTTTCCTGAGCTTGAAATCCACAGGATTGCTGCAGATACTTTTCAAATGCAAAAACTGGCCAGTTGGTATGCCCTTCAGGGTATGTTTAGGGTGGCCAGAGTCCGCCCGCAAAATGGAGTTGACTGCTGTGGATTTTCTATACAGACTAGAATGCCCTCTTCCATCTCTACCTGTCAATGTAATGTCCAAAAAGGCTATGGACGTATCAATGTAATAGCCTGTAAACTTGAGATTGAGTGAATTGTCATTCATGTATTCAATCCAATTTTCAAGCACAATCTTTCGTTTAGATGCGACAAAGAGCAGGTCATCTATATACCTGCAATAAAATTTGTTCCATTAGTCTCTTTTGCAGCTCCTACAGTTCTGTGAAAGGTTAACCTTCTTTATTTCAACTGCCCGAAATCGGATCATCTGGACACTGATTGCCTGACAAGTTTATTTCCATAAGGGCAGCCCTCTACCGGATTTGACCCATCCAAGCCTTAGTGCATGCCTGCTCCCAATTAAAGACAATTAAGTTATTTTACACTGATTGATTACGGTTTTTGGATTTTTGTGAACTCTTTCCATATATATGCACATAGAACATTACTGTTGTTACGCTATGAGTAAGCACCCATAGAGAAGGGTTGCGAAACGCGTCAGCTTGCATTGTTATTCTTTTGTACTGCATGGAATTTTAAAGGAAAAATAAAGATTATCATGAGGAGTGTGGCCACTAGGACAGCGGATGGTGTCAGTCAGTAGAGCAGTGGACTTGTCAATAGGGCAGATGTTGGTGTTAGTAGGACAGCGGATGGTGTCAGTCAGTAGAGCAGTGGACGTGTCAATAAGGTAGAGGTTGGTGTTAGTTGGACAGTGGATGGTGTCAGCCAGTAGTGTAACGGTCCTGCCTACTGAGCTGAGGCCTAGCTGTGTGAGTAGAAGCCATTTTGTCAGGTCTCAAGCTCACCGCTGCTATGTTGGTATATGGAGGACAGCACATGGTGACCTTGCCACCCACCCTTTTTCCCTTGCAGTTATCCAGTACACAAACTGGTGACTGAGGCCAGACATCCCTTATCAGCTTACCAATACACATCTCCGAGTCCATAAAGCTGCCGGCCTAGTGCTTCAGTGACTAAAAAGTTAACAGACCCCTGTCATAAAAAGCTCAATCCACATAAGGCGCAGACAGTTTAGTAGTGTAAGCCTGAAACGTCAGCATGTGTTATTACTTCCAAAATAATAATAGCACAGACATAATATGGACATATTTAGTTTCCTCTCATAATTTGTAACGTTTCAAGTCCAGACACCCCTATGTCAGATCATATGGGGAACATCTGGTAACACTTCTTCCTCCCAAATAAATTAGACATTGGAAACCTGTCATGTTTAAATTTGTTGAGATGCAAATTTCATACTGGACCATAATATTGACGTTAGCAGTCTGTAAACAGTAGAGATGCAGAGATATGAATGTGTATCACAAACTATATCTGGGACATGGTCATGAAAACGATTGCAGTTATA
>BLSH010474788.1:249295-261095 GCA_018402905.1 Glandirana rugosa | reverse complement strand
TTAGAGTGTTACGTGACAGTGATTACATTGTGACGGTGAGAGTCGACGTAGGTCGTGTTTCTAAAAGGTCGAACGCCCTGGTGTTAGATCCACGATCGTCGGACTCTCGCTATCAATGCCCCGATTAAATTCTTTAATTGGGAAAGTGACGGTGGTGGCTGGAAACTAAATGAATGCCTTCTCAGTCCTGAAGGTGGTTAATCGTTATGGTTAATACTACAAATCTTATTAACGGACATTGTGTGTGACAGTGGTGTCTGTCCATATAATAATAATAAGATTTGTCATCGTGAAGAAGTTCTCGATCCAAGCAAATATGAAACGTAATTCTCGAAATCCCTGTTCTAATTGTCTGCTATATTATGTCTTTATTGCTTTGAAATACCATTTTTCTGTAAATATTGTATTCATACCAATTTTGACCTTTTCATTATTAAACCTTATTCTGAAAACTGTTAATCTTGTCCCTAAAGCTCTTAATGCAAAGTATAAACGAACCTAGCTCTTGAAGAAGTGCTACTGTTTAGAATAATAATAATATACCTGTCTGTGGTGACAGTGTGTGTTACAGGCAATTATTCTAAACATCATAATTGGTATTGCTAATTGGTGGAAGTCCTGACTCTTCCGTAAGTAAATCAAAGGTCGGTGGTGGCAGTGAAAGGGTTAATTTCTTAAATTAGCCCCGTAACTATCGCTCTCAGGCTGCTAGCACCTAGATTGTGGTCCCGCAAGCTGGAAAATCTTTGTGCTGGATGCAGCTGAGAGTGGCAGTGTTACATTAGTGACAGTGCATTGTGAGATTGGCCGGTCCTTTGTCAAGAGTTAGTGAGGAGGGCAGGGATCTGATACCCGCGTTCATCACAAGTAGAGCAGTGGACATGTCAATAGGGCAGAGGTTGGTGTTAGTAGGAGAGAGGATGGTGTCAGTCAGTAGAGCAGTGCATGTGTCAATAGGGCAGAGGTTCAGTCAGTAGAGTAGTGGATGTGTCACTAGGGCAGAGATTTGTGTCACTATGTCTGTAGGACAGTGGATGGTGTCAGACAGTAGAACAGTGGACAGTGTCAGTAAGGCAGAGGATGGTGTCAGTAGAGCATTAGATGATGTCAGTATAGGACAGAGATCGGTGTCAGTAGGGCAGTAGACAGTGTCAGTAGTCTTTTTTATTTTTTTATTATTTTATTTTTTATTATTTTTTACTTTTTTTTATTTTTATTGTTTACTAGTTTTTTTTAGAAGCTCTGTTGATGAGGTTTAAACAGACCCCTGATGTCTCACTTTTGAGGACAGAGATTCCCCAGTCCCTTCCTCTGCAGTCTCAGCTGCACGGGGCAGTGACTGAATGGGAAGTGCTCTGTCCTCATTGGCATCCTGTTCATTCACAAACTGAAGCACAGTAAACATAGATTATTATGCTTGAGTTATGAACAAACCCAGTGAGTGATCGGTACCGACCGGCACACCCTGTGTGCACGCCTATGGTACTGAGTAAATGCCCTCCTGTGGTTAGTGTGTAGTGGGCCAGCAGTTTGCCACAGGACACAGAAGACTGTGGCAATCATTATAGTAACACTGACTAATAATACAGTGATTGTAGGCTTGCACAGCGACCCCCTTGGGTATGAGTTATGCATACTTACATTTGAACAAGTTGGACCAATGTAAGTATGCAAAACAGTCCCTATTTTCTTTTATTTTTTGTGATAATGGTAAACAGGACAAATAGAAGCTCATCCCATTTAGTGCACAGACACTGTGCGTGTTGTCTGTCCACAACAGGATTTGAAGAGTAACTCCAGTTTCATAAAAAATATAGCAAATAAAAAAGAATTATGTTTTATACACAAAGAATAATATTTTATATACAATTGCAAGCCACGTTGTAACTTAATGTTATTAATAATATAATTTCCAGAGTGCGCATGTACTGGATCTCTGGCAAGACGTGTTAGACGGGAGCCCCGCACCGCTCCGGCCTGTTCTCAGCCCCACAGCCTGAAACAAGCCTTCGTTGGGCCAGCACCGCTCACACCAGGAAACGGCAGCAGTTGAGGTCGGGGGCACATGTTTGCATCACAACCCAGACTCAAGGTACACAGACAACTCTGCTTCGACATTCCCCCCACAGAGGAACATAAGATGGGGGCCGCGCCTTCTCAAAGCGGCGCCCCAGAGGTCAGTACAGAGGGGACTAGCTCACAGCTCACTTCTGTGGGGACCCTACAATACCGGACGGCCTCCTGCCTGCCCTCCATGCTTCACCAGCATCCACTGAGTCACTATTGCAGGGTATGGCAGCCGACTACCTAAACTCCCCATTCACCCCTGGGAGTCTTAAAGACATACAGCAACAGGTCTCATCCCCACAAGTATTGCACCATGACCTGGGCCAGCTCCTAAACAGGTTTTCAGAGATGCTGTCAGTAGGCCTCACACAGAATGCTGAACAGATAACGTCCTCCATAAAAACGGAGATCATAAGTTTGGGCACCCGCATTGACTCCATTGAGCAAGCTGTAGACCAAACAGTGGCCAGAGTCATTCAGAACGCTACATGTATTCAGACCCTCCAAGACCAACTGGACATTGCACTCTCTAAAATAGATGAGTTGGAAAACAGGAGCAGATGCTACAATTTTCGTATCAGGGGTCTTCCTGAAACAATTCAGGACGTTCAGGGATCTGTGAAATCCTTAATCAAGGAATTGCTGCCGGGCATACCAGAGCACAAACTAGAACTTGACAGGGCACATAGGGCACTCCAACCCCCATGCTCTGACGGTTTCCCAAGAGACATAATTGTGAAGCCCCATTACTTCACGAACAAAGAAGAAGTCATGAAGAAATCCAGAACCTCTGACAAGCTATCTTTATTAGGACATCAAATCCAAATATTCACGGACATATCACCCACCACCATTCAGAAACGCCGCTCTCTCAAGCCGTTACTTACAGCCTTGGCGCAGAAAGAGGTCAAGTACTGGTGGTCCTTCCTGTTTCGCCTGAATTTCCAGCACAGCAACAAAACCGTAGGTTTTTCCAACTTGCAAGAAGGAGAAAGAATCCTAGGCCAACTGGGGCTAATATCCCAAGGAGCTATTGAGTTGTCAGCTTAAGGGCAACAGAACTCATCTAAACGTCCTTTGTCAGGCAGTCCAGCAGCCCAACTATGGCACAAACAGAAGCCCAAGAGACAATGGGAGACCTTGCACCCACCACATTGAGGAACAATCCCCACCCCAGGGACACCCTGCTGATGCTTGGAGTGGGGAGCTCCTGCACCCCAAAATCAGACATTCATCCAGGAGCCCCTAAACCCCTCCACTCACATCAAGTTGTTGGTTGGAGGGAGAGGAAATCTCCCCCGTTCATTCTGTTGGGGTATTTTTTTGTTGCCCAGTTGTTACTGTTACCCACTTGTTCCTGTTTCTGTCTTGAGCCACTGCTTAAACCCCTCCCCTCCATCCCTTTACTCACACCGATAACCCATGGATCCCTTAGATTTGTTAGGGGAGAGGCACAGGTGATTCCCTGAGGCCCTAGTGAGGCAGAGGAACCCAGGACAGTAAATGATTCCTTGGTCTTGGAACTGGAAACAGACTCAACCTGGACCCTGACACATTCACCCATGTCAATTTACCTGCCCATCCCCTCTTTCCCCCTAACAAGACCCCCCCGGCTACCCACTCTGAAACCAGTTTCCTCAGTCTGGGGGAGTACTTACCTGAGGACACTCCTCTGACCGGAGATGGCAACCCACCTCCCCCCTTTTCTACAATAACGGTACAGAACAGTTTGTGAAGTCCCTCTTCGGCCCTATCCGCTAAAATAATAACTTTTGGACATATGCCGCCTGTATTTTACGTGTAGCTTATTTTTGACTTAGTTTGGTGTCTGACTACTAATTCTGTCTCTGGGTTTATCCCCCTAGACTGTTAATTGTTAAGTTCTTTTCTTTTTTTATGTATATTTCTATCTGCATATCCAGGCTAGAGTTAATTTGTGCTGGTCTGCGGGGCCCTAGGGCCGGAGTGGTTCAACATGCTCCTCCTCCCACTGAGCACCAGTGAATGTACTCCTGATGCTCAGTGGACCCACAACCCAAGCTTGGGTTACCATACCATTTACCCCCCAATAATGGGGGAAGGAGCGGGGTCGGATTGATCCGACCTTGCTCCCAGGACTTACTGATCCCGGAGGGGTCAGGAACTCCTTATCTTTTCAGCAATGTGATGTCTTATTTTCATTTTCAAACTATCTCTTCTCTCTCGCTAACGTTATCACTCCTTTCTCACCCTCTCATTTCATCGTGTTTCCTTTCTCTAACTTATAGCTGTTTTCTCCTTTTCCAGCTGTCAGAGCGGATTGTCAAACCTTCTTGGCAGGTACTACAGTTTTCTCCGGCTCCCAGGTGCTGTCCCACGGTCTCCCCCCACATTTGCAGGGTGAGTCCCCTACACTCAGCTCCACATATTCCCCCTTGGGTCCATGGCTAACACACACCAATCTGAAACCTTGATCAAGGTGGCTTCCCACAAAACACAAGGCCTTAACTCTCCGGTCAAAAGGAGAAAAGCGTTCCAACATTACCACTCCCTGGGCATGGGGGTGGTCTTGGTCCAAGAAACACATTTTCCGATAACTTATAACCCATCATTTCTGCACAATAAGTTCCCAACCTTTTATATGGCTAATGCAGATTGCAAGAAAAGAGGGGTAGCCATTCTGTTCTCTAAAAACCTACCTTTTAACCACTCACTTACAGTTAAGGACAAAGAGGGACGATACATCCTGGTGAAAGGCCTAATAAACGGGGACGTTTATACGTTCATTTCATATTATGCCCCTAATCAGGATCAAGCATCATTTTTCACGAAATTACTTAGAAAATTAAACCCACACCTAGGAGGGATGGTTATTATGGGGGGTGACTCGAATACCGAAATTGTCAAACCTGTCATTCACAAATCTGTGAATGACAGGCCACGACCCAAAAAAAACCCCAGACAGAGCACCAAAGTGGCACATATACTAAACTCCTTCGGTCTGATAGATACTTGGAGAGAGCTTAATCCTCGATCCAAAGACTATACCTATTTTTCGGCCCCACATGGCACCTACTCCAGAATCGACCATATATTTGTGCCCTCCCCAGAGATCCACCGGGCAGTGAAAGCCGCAATCCTAGACATTGCATGGTCTGACCATTCAATGGTCCTAGTTTCTATTTTATGCGCTCCCTCTACGCGGAGATCACGATTGTGGAGACTCAATGAATCTCTCTTAAGCGACCCTGTTAGGGTGACCATGATTGATAACGACCTAAAAAAATACTTTGCCCTTAATAACACACCTGACATTGCACCGGGGTGTCTGTGGGAGGGACACAAAGCGGTCATAAGGGGTTGATTCATCCAGATGGGCGCTCAATTGAAAAAAGAACGCCAAGTAGAAGTAACCAGACTAGAGCGGGAATTTAGGCGATTAAGTAGAGCCCACAAATCACACCCCACCAGACAAACCCTTACTAAACTTGAAAGAGTCAAGCTAGAGCTTAATCTGCAGCTAACCACTACAGCAGAAAAACATGTCAGATGGTCGTTAGGAAAACTATATTGCACCAAAGATCAAATAGGCACTAGCCTTACTGCTAAACTAACCCCTAAATATAAAGTGTCCGCCATACCTAAAATTAAATCATGGGAGGGAATGCTCACTCAAAACCCCAAGAGAATTCTCGAGACTTTCTAGAAATTCTACACAAACTATATGCAAAGGATTTAATCGACCCTTCTCAACAACTTGAGGCCTTCCTGGAGGATATTCCTCTCCCTAAGCTCAGCAACCACCATCAATCAGTTTTGGAAGACCCAATCACTGAAAATGAAATTCTACAAGTAATCAAAGACCTGAGGAAGAACTCTGCTCCTGGCCCAGATGGGTTTTCCAACCTATATTACAAAAAATTTGGCCCCACTCTAGTGCCCTTCATGATATACAAATACATGAACTCCCTCGGAAATGGTCAAGGCCTGGACCCTGCCTCAAACCTGGTGTTTATTTCAGTGATCCCCAAGCCTGGCAAGGATCATTGTGAGGTAGGCAACTATAGACCTATCTCCTTGATAAACTGTGACTTTAAAATTATGACCAAAATATACGCCAATCACTTGGCTTCCTTCATTGATAGGTACATTGACAAAGATCAGGTGGGTTTCATCCCAGGGAGGCAGGGCCCAGACCAGGTTAGAAGGGCCATCGACTTGATATCCTTACTGAGGTCAGGCTGGAGCGGGGATATTCCACAGGAGGGCCTCATCATCTCTATTGACCTCCAGAAGGCATTTAGCACAGTATCCTGGCAATACCTCTTCACATTGTTGAGAAGGTGGGGATTCGGCCCAAAATTCTTAGGAGTCCTGGGAGCTCTGTATTCACAACCATCGGCCAAAATTAAGTTCCAGGGGTACCTCTCGGAACCTCTCCCTATTCGTCGTGGTGATAGAAACTCTAGCTATAGCAATTAGGGAGAACCCGGACATACAAGGGGTGAAATGCGGTCAGAAGGCGCACAAATGTGCACTTTTTGCCGATGATCTCCTGCTTTTCATCACAGATCCCCCCAACCTTCTCAAGCTATTATCAAAATTTGGTCAAATATCGGGTTTAAAGATCAACATGTCCAAATCGGTAGCGATGAATATTTACATTCCCCCTTCCAAAATAGAGAACCTTAAGAGCCATTTACCGTTTGCCTGGGAAGAAAAATATATCCCTTATCTGGGCATCAACATTCCACCCACAATTGATCAAATTTATAACGTAAACTATCCTCCTCTCTTTAAAAAACTGACACAAGACCTCTCTCTTTGGTCCAAACAGAATCTCTCCTGGATAGGCAGGGTCCATGCAGTGAAAATGACCCTTCTTCCTCGGATTTTATATTATTTCCATGCATTACCCATCCATCTATCCAAAAGCAATTTAGCGCACATGTAAACAGCAATCCTTCAATTTATATGGGGTAAGAAAGGCATCAGGTTCGCCAACAATACTCTTTTTAGACCCAAGAAGAAAGGAGGCCTCGGGGTACCAAACCTCTGGTGGTACTACCAAGTGGCACAACTAGCCCAATTTTCCATCATCCATTCCTCATATGAAAAAACTGATTGGACATCAATTGAGAGACAAGCAACTCTCAACCACACTCTAGACTACCTCCTCTGGTGTGCTCCTGGATTTAGACCACCTATACTAGCCCCTACATTATCCCACTCTATGGTCTTATGCGATAAACTTCGTAAATACTCCGCCCTGATCTCATCTTGGCTCCCGCTAGCTCACATTTTTCATAACCCCAGATTCCCCCCCGAAGAAAATGTGAAAGCATTTTGCTGGTGGGTAAATAAGGGGCTTTATAGAATTGGCCATTTCTTCAACTCTACAGGCCCCCTTTCCATCAGTCACTGCAGAAACACCCTTCAGATGCCCCTCTCTGAGAAATTTTGTTTCTTTCAACTTTCACATTTCTTACACTCCTTACAGCTGGACAAACATGTCCCCCTTATGGTAACCCCGTACGAACAATGGTGCTCTAAGCTTTTGGACATGAAGGGGGGCATATCCCTCATTTATGAATCACTCGTGGATCCTCAGGGAAAAGCCACCTATATGACAAAGTGGGAGGGAGACCTGGACCTCAACTGAGACTTGGACTCATGGCACGACCACTTTTCATGTTTACTAGTTTCACTAGTGGAAGCCAATTTGAAGGTAATGACAAGGTGGTATCTTTATCCTGCCTGCCTGGCTAAGGTGTATGGGTCGTCATCCCCCTTGTGCTTCAGAGAATGTGGCCATGTGGGGACACTTCTTCATATGCTCTGGGAATACCCACGCATTAGGGGCTTCTGGAATCATATATTCCAGCTCATCAGAAAGGTCACTGGAGTTCAGGTAAAACAAGAGCCAGCAATAGCGATCCTCAGTCAGAGAATTCCTCACATTCCTCAAATGTCCCAATCCCTGATTAGTTTGACTCTAGTAGGAGCTAAAATTATAATCGCCAAGGTGTGGAAGAAGCATTCGGTCAACACACGACAGGCCATTAGGAAAATATCCTGGATAATGCTCCAAGAAAAAAAATTTCCATACATTGCAGGACTCAAAAAAAAAATTGAAAAGATATGGGGATCCTGGGCTTCACACGTGGGCATCTCCCTATGAGTAGGGTAAACACTACACTGTAACCTGCTCAGGCCAGTTAATTACAGTTAGGACTACTCCTCTCTGACAGCTACGCTGAATACCTGTATCTCCTTTCTCGATTCTGTCATCTCACTTTTTCTCTTCTCCTGCTTCTCTCCCTTATATTTCACCTCTCTTCTTTCTATCCCTCTTCATCAGTGTTACAGAATGTTAATTGATTTTGGGGGTCTTTAGCCCCTCACCCTTCAGTGGGTTTAAATTTTTATTCACACTACTCCTTTGGAAGCTTGCCACCGAGTAAGGTGGTGGAAGAGAGATACGGTCAGTCTGACTAGCTCAGGCTGTTACCATAATTACATAATAGTGTTTATGTATAGGTTCTTTGTTCAGCCTTTGCCTAGGTAAGCTCTTCTTGACGGATATGCCTGTTAGGATGGTCCAATAAGCCCCTCTCACCCTTTCACTTATTTCCGTTCCCAGGCCATAGAGACTGGGGATCAGCAGCGTCGGGGGGGGGGGGGGGGGGGGGCTTCCCACCACTAGTCCACAGCATGCTCCCATTAGGGGTGGCTGGTGGCTGATCTTTCCAATTGGAGCTTAACACACACCCCAATTGTCCCGGGCCAGAAAAGCTAGCTACTATAGATGCTCCTATGATTCCCCAGGGATTGGATCCATCCTAATTCATAAGAAATATAGGCAACAGGAGTAGTATACGATCTTAACATTTAAGCCTTGTAATGAAGCAATACATTTCCATACTGTATACATTAACATGTCTTTTATGTATAATAATATAGATGCTCCGAGTTTGTACAAGATACGTTTCTGTAACTGTTTGACATATGACTTTAAATCAATAAAAATAATGAAATATTAAATATATATATATATATATATATATATATATATATATATATATATATATATATATATATATTCCCTTTCAATCTGCAGCCACTGTCATTTTCTGGTCAAATTCAATACAATATGCAGCCTGGATGCCTTCTGTACAATGTATTTGTACAGAGCGCCCCAGAAATGTAATATCTTGCTTGCTTGATTGGCTCACTGATTTTTCTGGACATCTGTACTAAGATACAAGTCACATTCCAGGCTTCCTCTGGAATATTTATTTCAGTTTTGGTGAGATACACCCTATGGGGTATAATACTTCTAATGGAATGCAGGCTCTACAGCTTTTCTCTTTAAAACACTGAGAATGCACCAGGTGATTACGGTGAAATAGACCCTCTTATTTAGAATCAGTCTGCAAAGAACACAGAGGAACAAACAGCTATTTCTTCAGAGCAACAAAAGGTAGGAATCTGCTATAATGTTTGCAAAAATCCCTGCAATGTACACCCAGATCACCCAGAGGGGGTTGTTGTTTTTCTCTCAACAAAAGTAGAGGTGCTCTTTAAAGTGTTACTAAACTCAGTAATATGAATATAGTTCCTCTGCCCCCCCCCCACAGTGCCCACAGCTTATAAATAGAGTGGAGCGAACACCTGGACATTCGGGTTCTGCGGGTCCGAACGAAATTTGGGAAAAAGTCTGGGTTCGGCACCGTCAATGGGGACCCAAACTTTTAGGCACAAAAATGGCTGTAACAAAGTCCTGGAAGTAAAATGGGGATAAAAGTAGGGGAAGTGCCCTACAAAAAAATGGGGACAGGGAAAATAAATTAAAATCAAATAAAAAAATGGGAAGGGGGGGGTGGATGTGGAGTAGGAGCCTAGAGGTTGACTAGGCCATGACCGTGGCAGTGTAGGTGGAAGTGGCGGTGGTCGAGGAGGAGGAGGAGGTAGCCAACACTGTTTTTTTTTTTGTTTGTTTATAATTGGGGTAGATCCCAAAATATTGAGGCCTATTCAAAAAAACAAGTATAGGAAAGGCTGTGTGAGTCTGGTCTAAATATTTACTCTGCACAAGGTACAGACAAGTCTTGTGGGATCCATGCCTGGTTCATTTTGATAAAGGTTAGCTGGTCCACGTTGGCTGTGGACAGGCGGCTGCGCTTGTCTGTGATAACGCCCCCTGCCGTGCTAAACACACCTTCAGACAATACACTGGCTGCAGGGCAGGCCAGCACCTCCAAGGCATAAAGGGCAAGCTCAGGCCATGTGGCCAATTTGGAGACCCAGAAGTTGAATGGGGCAGACCCATCAGTCAGTACGTGTAGGCGTGTGCACACATACTCTTGCACCATGTTGCTGAAATGCTGCCTCCTGCTAAGACATTGTCTATCGGCTGGTGGTGCTGTTTGTTGTGGCGGGCTGCTGACAAAGCTTTGCCACATTTTGGCCATGCTAACCCTTCTGAGGTGCCGGATGTGGCACAGCTGCGTTGGTGGCCTCTTCCACCTCCTCCTCTGCCTTCGCCTTGTGCTTCCACTGAGCCCCCGGTGTCATTTGGGAATCATTTGGCCTCTATCAGTGTGCGCTTGTAGTCGCGCATCTTCCTCTCACGCTCCAGTGAGGGAATTAAGGACGGCATATTGTCCTTGTAACGGGGATCCAGCAGGGTGGCCACCCAGTAATCAGAAGAAGTTACAATGTGGGTAACTCGGCTGTCATTGCGCAGGCACTGCAGCATGTAGTCGGCCATGTGTGCCAGGCTGCCCAGAGGCAAAGACAAGCTGTCCTCTGTGGGAGGTATATCATCTGTGTCCTCTGTATCCCCCCAGCCACATTTTAGTGATGCACACGAGCTGCGTTGGGTGCCACCCTGCTGTGATTCCTCCTCCTCCTCCTCATCTTCCTCGTCCTCCTTATCCTCCAGAACTGTGCCCTGGCTTGAATATTTTTGACCTGGCCTATGCTGGTTCAGGAACCCACCCTCCGAGCCACTTGCGAATGACTGGCCTGATAACCGTGCATATGACCCCTCTTCCTCCTCCTCATCCTTCTGTGCCACATCCTCTTCCATCATGGCCCAAAGTGTTTTTTCAAGGAGAAATAGAAGTGGGATAGTAACACTGAGAACAGCGTCATCGGCACTGGCCATGTTGATGGAGTACTCAAAACACCGCAATACACTACACAGGTCTCGCATGGAGGCCCACTCGTTGGTGGGGAAGTGTTGCTGTTCCACAGAGCGACTGACCCATGCTTGATGCAGCTGAAACTCCACTATTGCCTGCTGCTGCTCGCACAGTCTCTCCAGCATGTGCAAGGTGGAGTTCTACCTTGTGGGCACGTCGCATATGAGGCGGTGAGCGGGAAGGTCGAAGTTCCGCTGCAGCGCAGACAGGCGCGCAGCAGCAGGGTGAGAACGCCGAAAGTGCGCACAGACTGCCCGCACTTTATGCAGCAGCTCTGACATATCTGGGTAGTTTTTTAGAAAATTCTGTACCACCAAATTCAGCACATGCGCCAGGCAAGGGGTGTGCGTCAAACCGGCTCGGCCCAGAGCCGCTACGAGATTTCGCCCATTGTCGCCCACCACCAGGCCGGGCTTGAGACTCAGTAGCAACAACCACTCATTTGTCTGTTGTTCAATGCCCATCCACAGCTCCTGGGCAGTGTGGGGTTTATCCCCCAAACATATCAGTTTTAAAACAGCCTGTTGTCGTTTCCGCCTATACAG
>BLSH010474788.1:231570-249285 GCA_018402905.1 Glandirana rugosa | reverse complement strand
AGCCACTTGCGAATGACTGGCCTGATAACCGTGCATATGACCCCTCTTCCTCCTCCTCATCCTTCTGTGCCACATCCTCTTCCATCATGGCCCAAAGTGTTTTTTCAAGGAGAAATAGAAGTGGGATAGTAACACTGAGAACAGCGTCATCGGCACTGGCCATGTTGATGGAGTACTCAAAACACCGCAATACACTACACAGGTCTCGCATGGAGGCCCACTCGTTGGTGGGGAAGTGTTGCTGTTCCACAGAGCGACTGACCCATGCTTGATGCAGCTGAAACTCCACTATTGCCTGCTGCTGCTCGCACAGTCTCTCCAGCATGTGCAAGGTGGAGTTCTACCTTGTGGGCACGTCGCATATGAGGCGGTGAGCGGGAAGGCCGAAGTTCTGCTGCAGCGCAGACCGGCGAGCAGCAGCAGGGTGAGAACGCAGAAAGTGCGCACAGACGGCCCGCACTTTATGCAGCAGCTCTGACATATCTGGGTAGTTTTTTAGAAAATTCTGTACCACCAAATTCAGCACATGCGCCAGGCAAGGGGTGTGCGTCAAACCGGCTCGGCCCAGAGCCGCTACGAGATTTCGCCCATTGTCGCCCACCACCAGGCCGGGCTTGAGACTCAGTAGCAACAACCACTCATTTGTCTGTTGTTCAATGCCCATCCACAGCTCCTGGGCAGTGTGGGGTTTATCCCCCAAACATATCAGTTTTAAAACAGCCTGTTGTCGTTTCCCCCTGGATGTGCTGATGTTGGTGGTGAAGGTGTTACGCTGAGCGGATGAGTGGGTGGTCGAGGAGGAGGAAGCGCAGTAGGAGGAGGAGGCAACAGGAGGCAAAGAGAAATGCCCTGCAATCCTCGGTGGTGGAAGGACATGCGCCAAATGGCTAGCCGGCTCAGGCCCACCCGCCACTACATTTGCCCAGTGTGCAGTTAGCAAGATATAGCGTCCCTGCCCGTGCTTACTGGTCCATGTATCAGTGGTTATGTGGACCTTGCCACAGATGGCGTTGCGCAGTGCACACTTGATCTTGTCCCCGACTTGTTTGTGCAGGGAAGGGATGGCTTGCCTGGAAAAGTAGTGGTGGCTGGGAAAAACGTACTGTGGGACAACCACCGCCATCAGGTTTTTGAAACTGTCCGTGTCCACCAGACGGAATGACAGCATTTCAAAGGCCAGGAATTTTGAAATGCTGGCATTCAGGGCCAGGGATCGCGGGTGGGTAGGGGGGTACTTCCTCTTTCTCTCCAGTGTTTGGGAGATGGACAGCTGTAAGCTTCCATGGGACCATGTGGAAATGCTTGGGGACGGTGGCGGACATGGTGGCGTTGCTGTCATATCGTCTGCTTGCTGGGTGGCAGGTGACACTGTCACTGTAGAGGTGGAGGAAGAGGCCGAGGCAGCAGCAGAAGAGGAAGCAGGAGGAGGCCGAGACCTTTCTTGGATTTTGAGGTAATTATTCCAATACAGCTTGTGCCTTGAATTTAGATCCCTAGTCATGGGGGTTGTGCTCAGGTTGAGAACATTTATGCCCCGGCTCAGGCTATCATTGCACAGCTTGCAAACCACTCGTGTCTTGTCGTCAACACATTGTCTGAAGAACTGCCACGCGGGGGAATGCCTTTGAGCTGCCTTTGGTGTGCTAGCTCCCTGGGTGTGGTGGGTAGTAGCAGGCCTACTGTCTAGGGGACGCTCGCTCCGCTTTTGCAACCTGCTTCCTCTTTTGCTGTGCTGGTGCCTCTTTGCGACCACCACCTCTTCCTCCAAACTGCACACGTCACTCGCATGACCCTCATTCCATGTGGGGTCTAGGACCTCATCATCCTCCACATCATCTTCCACCCACCCTTCACCACTGCCCTCAGTATGCACACTGAGGCAAGCTGCAGCAGTTGGCACCTGTGTTTCGTCATCATAGAGATGTGCTGCGCTGGTGTTTCCACGTCCTCATCCTGCAACAGAAGTGGTTGGGCATCGGTGCACTCAATGTCTTCCACTTCTGGGGCAGCGCTATATGGATGCCCCACGAAAAGCACACCAGGAGAGTCATCAAAAAGCATAAGAGTCTCTTGCAGGACTTGGGGCTCAGACTGCTTGGCTAATTTACAAGGGGCTGAGGTGAAAGACAGATGGCCATGGTGTTCAGATGCCAACTCTGAGCTTTCATCAAGGGACCGGGAGGGAGACAATGTGAGGGAACTGGAGGCATTGTCAGCCACCCAATCTACTATCGCCTGTACTTGTTCTGGCCTCACCAATCGTTGAGGGGCATTCTGGCCTACCATATGCCGGTGAAGGTTCTGTTGGCTACCTGAGGAAGGTGTTTCCCTTGTGCGTGTAGCTGGCACACCTCGACCACGTCCTCTCCTTCCAACAGGAGGTTCACCAATACCACCAACACCAGCAGCACCAGCATCACCAGCAGCACCATGACCACGTCCCTTATTTGCTCTCCTCATTGTGCCCGCAAACGTACTATGTAGCCCTATGTAAGTATTTATTGATACCAATTAATACCTTTTTTTTTATTGAAAACACCAACGTAGCCGGACTTTTTATTTTGGTGCAAGAAATGCACCGCTCACACCAACAGCTGGAAGCTATCCCTTTAGGACTAGGAAATTATTTTTGAACAATAATGTGTCACTAACAGCAACAGCTAGAACCTCTCCCTTTAGAACTAGGAGATGATTTTTGAACAATAATGTGTCACTAACAGCAACAGCTAGAACCTCTCTCTTTAGAACTAGGAGATGATTTTTGAACAATAATGTGTCACTTACAGCAACAGCTGGAAGCTCTCCCTTTAGAACTAGGAGATGATTTTTGAACAATAATCTGTCCTTCTAAGCAACAGCTGGAACCTGGCCCTATGGGAGTAGGCAATGATTTTTGAACAATAATCTGTCCCTCTAAGCAGAAGCCTCTACCTAGTGCAGTCAGATTGTTGTGTAATGCAGGGTTTGATCTGCAATCTGTCACTCAAAGCAGCAGTATGTGAAATCTCAAATTGCTCCCACAATCTGATCGTTGTGTACGATCCCACAATCTGATCATTGTGTACGATCGTAATGATTGTTGTGTTAGGCAGGGTTTGATCTGAAATCTGTCACTCAAAGCAGCAGTATGTGAAATCTCAAATTACTCCCACAATCTGATTGTTGTGTACGATCAAATCGATCGTTGTGTTAAGCAGGGTTTGATCTGCAATCTGTCACTCAAAGCAGCAGTATGTGAAATCTCGATTCTCAAATTTCTGCAATCTGTCCCTCAGAGCAACAGTAGTAGTAATCTCAGGATGCAGGATCAGATGTTAAAATGTCTGCAATCTGTCCCTCACAAAAACGCTGGCAGCTTCCTCTCCTTACACTATTCAGAGTCTCAGAGAGCATGTGACTGCAGTATCAAGTGACTCCAGCTTATATAGAGGCTGGGTCACATGATGCACTGGCCAATCACAGCCATGCCATTAGTAGGCATGGCTGTGATGGCTTCTAAGAGCAAACCAGTGAAACGCTTGTTGATTGGCTGCCCTGCAGCTATTCAACATGCGTGATCAACTACCAGAACCCAGAACCCAAACGTTTTTTGAAAAGTCCGTGTTCGGGTCCGGGTCCCGGACACCCCAATGTTCGGCACGGACCCAAACGTTACAGTCCGGGTTCGCTCAACACTACTTATAAACCTTCTTTTTACATTAACCACTTACCAAACAAGCCTGTATTTTGGGTTTGGTGGTTATGAGTTAAAAACATGTTTTTTTGCTGTAAAATTACTTAGAACCCCCAAACATTATATATTGTTTTTTTTCTAACACCCTAGAGAATATAATGGCGGTCATTGCAAAATTTTATGTCACACCGTATTTGCACAGCGGTCTTCCAAGCGTGCTTTTTTTTAAATAAATTCAGTTTTTTTAGTTAAAAGATAAGAAAACAGTATAGTTAGGCCATTTTTTTCCATATTGTGAAAGATAATGTTACGCCGAGTAAAATGATACCCAACATGTCATGCTTCAAAATGGCAACAAACTTTGCAACTTAAAAATCTCCATTGGCGACGTTTAAAAAATTCTACAGGTTAGCATTTTTGCATTACAGAAGACTAACGATCGCGGCGGTACCTCACATGTGTGGTTTGAACACCGTTTTCATATGTGGGCGGGACTTACGTATGCGTTCGTTTCTGCACGTGAGCTCGCGGGGACGGGGCGCTTTAAATTTTTTTTTTATTTAATTATTTATTTTGCTTTTTACTTTTTATTTTTACACTGTTCTTTTTTTTTAAAAAAAAAATTGATCACTTTTATTCCTATTACAAGAAATGTAAACATTCCTTGTAATAGAAAAAAGCATGACAGGTCCTCTTAAATATGAGATCTGGGGCCAAAAAGTCCTCAGATCTCATATTTACACTAAAATGCAAAAAAAATAAATAAAAAACATTTGAAAAAAATGGCAGAACAAAAAAAAAAAGGTCCCTTTAAGACCTTTGGGTGGACGTCACTTCTGACATCATTTCCGCCCTGCCGTACTATGGAGCCGAGTGAGCGGCTCACCACTGAAAGCCAAGGACATATATACACGCCCTTGGTCATCAAGTGGTTAAAATACTGCCACTATATACCTCTTTGGCTGTATGCCACAGTCACATGATAAAATTAAGGGTCTGTCCAGTGCTCAGTTTTCAGGTAGGAGGAGATTTCCACTACAGCCCGTACATACGCCCACATGTGTGATGTCAATATCATGTAACCTGGCTAGCATTGAGAACAAGGAAACGTTCTCTTCAACAATAGAGACCAAACTGAGCATGTGCAGCAGGACTATCCTCACTGTGTATTATATGGCCTTGCCAATAGAGACAGTGCAGAAGGGAAGGATCTGTTCATACAGGATCAAAGAGCCTTTTTACACAATGCAGAGGATTAATCCCTAAGTTCCACAGTGAGTATAACAAGCATGCTATTCTGCACATACAGACTGATTTTACTGTTGTGGGTTTAGTAACACTTTAAGAGGCTGAGTGTATTTCTGTCAGGTCAACAGGTATTTTATTTTTTATTTTTTTGCATTGAGATGGTCTGCATTGAACTGCATTGTGATAAAATGCTACTTAATCTAAACAAACAGCATCAGTCTTTTGTTGCTGTTACTGACCTATAACTTTTGTGTAATGTTACTTGAAGTTCTGAGCAGTGAAGCAAAATGCTATTTTATTAACATACACCTATCAACCATCAATGTATGACTAGTAACAGGTTAAGTGCATAACATTAATTATCTTGTTACAATGGCATCTGAACTTTGGTGAGATATATTAGGCAGCAAGTAAATATGTTGTTCCTGAAGTTGAAGTGTTGAAAACAAAAAATGGGCAGTTTGTTGTGTATAGGGCTACATAGCCCCCCAACCAGTTAGGGTGCCCATACTGACCCGTGTCCACAGCCAAAAGTGCCTACAATGGGTATGTGAGCACCAGAACTGCACCACAGAGCAATGAAAGATGGTGACCTGGTCTGATAAATCATGTTTTCTTTTACATTTGTGTGCCTCATTTACACACGGCACCAGGATGCAGTGTGGGAAAAGACAAGCTGGTGAAGGCAGTGTGATGCTTTGGGCAATGTTCTGATTGTAAACTTTGGGTCCTGCTGTTCACATGGATGTTACTTTGTCACCTACCTAAACACTATTGGTGACCAAATACACCCATTCATGGAAAAGGTATTCCCTGGTGGCATTGGCCTCTTTCAGCAGGATAATGTGCCCTGTCACACTGCAAAAATAGCCCAAGAATGATTTGAAGAACACAACCATGAGTTGGAGGTGTTGACTTCAGATCTTCAGATCTCAATGCAGTTGAGCATCTGTGGGATGTGCTGGTAAAATAAGTCTGATCCATGGAGGCCCCACCCCGCAACTTACAGGACTTAAAGGATCTGCTACATATAGTATCTCACAAAAGTGAGTACACCCCTCAAATTCTTGTAAATATTTTATTATATCTTTTCATGTGACAACACTGAAGAAATTAACCTTTGCTACAATGTAAAGTAGTGAGTGTACAGCTTATATAACAGTGTAAATTTGCTGTCCCCTCAAAATAACTCAACACACAGCCATTAATGTCTAAACCACTGCCAACAAAAGTGAGTACACCCCTAAGTAAAAATGTCAAAATTGGGCCCAAACTGTCAATATTTTGTGTGGCCACCCCTATTTGCCTGAACCCTCTTAGGCATGGAGTTCACCAGAACTTCACAGGTTGCCACTGGAGTCCTCTTCCACTCCTCCATGACCACAACACGGGGCTGGTGGATGTTAGAGACCTTGCACTCCTCCACTTTCTGTTTGAGAATGCTCCACAGATGCTCAATAGGGTTTAGGTCTGGAGACTTGCTTGGCCAGTCCATCACCTTTACCCTCAACTTCTTTATCAAGGCAGTGGTCGTCTTGGAGGTGTGTTTGGGGTTGTTATTATGATGGAATACTGCCGTGCGGCCCAGTCTCCGAATGTCACAGTACATGTTGGTATTCATGGTTCCCTCAATGAACTGTAGCTCCCCAGTGCCGTCAGCACTCATGCAGCCCAATACCATGACACTCCCACCACCATGCTTGACTGTAGGCAAGACACACTTGTCTTTGTACTTCTCACCTGGTTGCCGCCTCACACGCTTGACACCATCTGAACCAAATACGTTTATCTTGCTCTCCGTAGACCACAGGACATGGTTCCAGTAATCCATGTCCTTAGTCTGCTTGTCTTCAGCAAACTGTGGGCTTTCTTGTGCATCATCTTTAGAAGAGGCTTCCTTCTGGGATGACAGCCATGTAGACCAATTTGATGCAGTATGTGGTGTATGGCCTGAGCACTGACAGGCTGACCCCCATCCCTTCAACCTCTGCAGCAATGTTGGCAGCACTCATACGTCTACTTACTAAAGACAACCTCTGAACACATGTATTCAACTTCTTTGGTCGACCATGGCGAAGCCTGTTCTGAGTGGAATCTGTCTTGTTAAACTGCTGTATGGTCTTGGCCACCGTGCTGCAGCTCAGTTTCAGAGTCTTGGTAATCTCCTTATAGCCTAGGCTCATGTAGAGCAACAATTCTTTTTTTTAAATACTCATGTTGAACTTCCAGTGACCAGTATGAGAGAGTGAAAGCAATAACACAAAATGTAACACACCTGCTTCACATTCACACCCAAAACCTTGTAACACTAATGAGTCACATGACACAGGGGAGGAAAAATGGTTAATTGGGCCAAATTTGGACATTTTCACTTAGGCGTGTACTCACTTTTGTTGCCAGTGGTTCAGACATTAATGGCTGTGTGTTGAGTTATTTTGAGGGGACAGCAAATTTACACTGTTATACAAGCTGTACACTCGCAACTTTACATTGTAGCAAAGTGTACTTTCTTCAGTGTTGTCACATGAAAAGATATAATAAAATATTTACAAAAATGTGAGGGGTGTACTCACTTTTGTAAGATACTGTATATCACAGCATACCTTCAGAGGTCTAGTGGAGTCGGGGCTGTTTTGGCTACAAAAGGGGGACCTACCCAATATTAGGTGGTTGGTCATACAAAACAAAACATAATATAAAAGCATAAAACAAAACAAACATAAAACAAAACATATGGTCATGCATAAAAAAACAAATACAAAACAAGTCAGATTCTGGGCTTGCAGGATCTGCTACTGATGGCTTGGTTCCAGATAACACAGCATACCTTCAGAGGTCTAGTGGTGTCCATGCCTCGACAGATCAGGGCTGTTTTTGCAGCAAAAGCAGGACCTATTCAATATTAGGTGGGTGGTCATAAAGTTATGGCTGATCAGTGTACATATTACTGAAACGTCCAGAAACATAGTGAAAGTACTTATCTGTTTATTAATTTAACTCTCTGTTCTATCGGGTTGAGGTCAGGACTCTTGCTTTGTGCACTGGTCCAAATCATTTGGTGGGGGGGATTATGGTGTGGGGTTGTTTTTTAGGAGTTGTGCTTGGCTTCTTAGTTCCAGTGAACGGAACACTTAAGGTGTCAGCATACTAAGAGATTTTGAACAATTTCATGCTCCCAACTTTGTGGGAACAGTTTGGGGATGGCTCATTCCTGTTCCAACATGACTGAACACCAGTGCACAAAGCAAGGTCTATAAAAACATGCATGAGTGAGTTTGGGGTGGAGAAAATTGATTGGCTTGCACAAAGTCCTGACCTGAACCCGATAGAACACCTTTGGGATGAATTAGAGTGGAGACTGCTAACCAGGCCTTCTCGCCCACGTCAGTGCCTGATCTCACAAATGCGCTTCTGGAAGAATGGTCAAACATTCCCATGGACACACTCCTAAACCTTGTGGACAGCCTTCCCATAAGAGTGAAGCTGTTATAGCTGCAAAGGTTGGGCCAACTTAATATTGAACCCTATGGACTAAGACTGGGGTTCCATTAAAGTTCATGTGCGTGTAAAGGCAGGTGTCCCAATACTTATGGCAATATAGTGTATATACACATATATATAAATATACACATATGAAACATGCCTAACATGCTCTTAAGATAGTTAAGTGTTAAAGTGAATGTATTTAATACCTTATGTATTGATACTGATTTACTTTATTATGTTTCGGTCAAAAATATAACATTTTAAACATCTTTGTTTTATTAGTTTAGTTAGGTTAATATGAAATATTGCTTATAATTATATACTGTATATTAAATGTTTGTCTGTCTTTTCTTAGCTGTTCAGTAATAAAACAAACAAAAAATGTTGTTTCAAAGCTCAATAGCAAAAGCTCAATTTTACACACAACTGAATGATTAGAGGAATGTTTCATTACCACTCCCTGTCCTTCTTGGCCTGCATTGTATAGTTGGGACCAGATGAAATTCTAGACATGCTCCACATTCGTGTGTTGTGGCAACATTTGGTAAAATTAGGGTTTTACCAAATGTTACTGCAACACACGTTAAAGCACAACACTTTTGGCACTGCATTATACTGACATAGAAATGCACATATACAGTAGCTGTCACTGTCCCTGCTCTATAGAGCGCCACATAACACATAATAGGTGTGCTGTATTGCTGAAAACGCTAAAGCTCATTTTTTTTTCATGTGTTAATTTGCACTGCCAGCCCATTCAAAATAAATGGGTGGTTTTATTGTAAAAACACATATAATAGATGCCGACACACTTCTGCTACAGCGCATCACAATGCCCATAATGAGGGGAATTTATCTAAACTAGAGCATCCTGAATCTGGAGCATATGTACATGGTAATCCGCATATGGCATCAGCTTGTTCAGTTAGGCTTTAAAAATGAAAGATAGAAGTTAATTGGTTGCCATGCATGGATTCCCCAGATTCTGGCTTCTCCAGTTTTTATAAATGTTCCTCACTGTGGTGTGGTGCATTGCTTTGCTGTATGTGCAGTTTTAGTGTATTGAAGTGCGCTACCAGTCCATACAAAATATTTGGGTCTGTCCTAACGCAACATGCCTTGCTAAACCCCTTCCCACCCACGCTATAGCTGAATGATGCTACAGTGTGGGCTTACTTTGCCGGGAAGGCATCTATTGACGTCCTCCCCATGATCTTCGGACTCAGCTGATCACAGATCGGGGTAAAGGACCAGTCACAGCAGCCCTTTACCACATGATCAGCAGTGTCCAATGACAGCTGATTGTGGTTGTAAAAATAAGGAGAGAATAAGGAGAGAAGAAGAGAGCTGATCACAGGCTTGTGTTAAAATGACATACACATTGATAATCAGGGCACTGATGATCAGTGTCCTGATCATCAGTGCAGTCTCAGCAGTGCCCACCAGTGCTGCCTATCAGTTCCCATCATTGCTGCCAATCAGTGCTCATTAGTGCTTCCTCATCAGTGTCACCTATCAGTGCCCATCAGTGCTGCCTACCAGTACATATCAGTGCCCATAAGCGCCACCTATCAGTGTCGATCAGTGCCACTTACCAGTGCCACCTATTAGTGCCCTTCAGTGTTGCCTATCAGAGCCCATCAGTACCACCTATCAGTTCCCATCAGTGCCACCTATCAGTGCCCATCAGTGTAACCTATCAGTGCAACCTCATCAGTGCCTACCAATGCTGCCTCATCAATGCCCATCAGTGCTACCTATCAGTGCTCATCAGTGTTGCCTCATTAGTGCTGCCTCATCAGTGTACATCAGTGAAGGAAAAAAATGACCTGTTTGCAAAATTTTATAACAAACTATTTCATTTGATTAAATACCACCAAAAGAAAGGACTAATTGTGTGAAAAAAAATAAATAATAATTTGGGTACAATGTTGCATGACCACGCAATTGTCATACAAAGTGCAACGCTGAAAATTGGCTTGGACGGGAAGGGGGGGTGGGGGGGTTGACGAGTAGGCAAGTGGTTAATGAATGTGCATGCACAAATGGGAGGCAGACCTCAATCAGTGATAGCCTTCAAGCAAACATGAAATACAGAACCCCCTCTAACTCAAACATATTGTGCTTACCTGCAATGATGACACTTTGGACATCTATTTCAAACAATTTTGTAAGATTAGAATAATTATTCTCAATCCCAGATCTCAATTCTGTCTGAATCTTTTCGCTAGGTAAAATCTGAGCAAAGAGCGCATTGAAAACCACGATCACGCTTCCATTTCTAAGACAAACAATGAAAAGAAAGTCAATGAGGTTATTTCTTTTTTGAAGTGATCGGGAATTAGATAAAAATCTTTATGCTGCAGGATTGTTCCTACTTTAAGGCAAGTACTATAACAAGAATAATTACAGTAACCAATCAGAAATTGCGCAGGGAAATAAAACATCAGAATATTGCCTTGTCTTGTAGTTTACAGCTGCCTCCTTCAACTCTATACTTTATTTATTTTCATTATACAATGAAAACCAGAAATCAATGTGGAGGAGCAGAGATTCTCAGAGGTGGGGGCATTTCTATTGGGAGGTTGCATTCTAAGATCATGTGTACAATATGTGGGAATTTATTTACATCAAAATAGTTTTCTCATCATACAAGTGATACAAATTTTGATGCAAGAGTAGCTTGAAGCACCCTGATGCAACTTTGAAGCAGTCCAGAAGGAGGTCAAGGATCTTTTCTTCAAGCCAAGCACAAACACTTTAGCTGCGCACAGCAAAATATAAGAGGAAACGCTGTGGATTCTGGTGTAAAGTGGAACTCTGATGTTTCTGCTCACCAAACCTCCCACTTACATCCGAGTTCCCAGCATCCCCCCTTAAATTAGGGATCCCAAAGCCCCCCTTACATCAGAGTCCACAGGGCACCCCTTACATCCCCCTGACCTAAGTGTGCTCACTCGCTTGGAGGCAGGAGAGAGAAGGGAGGGAGGGGGTAGACTTCAGACACAGGCATTGGATGGTGAGCTGACTCACCCGAGGATGGAGGCTCAGGCATTGACCACTTGCATCCACGCTGTATCTGCCAGATGCTGAGCTTCAAACTTGCAGCCCACACATCCCTTTCCTGAGGCACAGAACGCCAGGGATTTGAGTGTGGGTGGGCAGATAGAGGGGTAGGGGTTGGAAGAGGAGGAGCAGATCAGGCCCTCTCTCCTCTCCTGTCCCTGTATAGGGGTGGGGCCCATGTGCACACCTATGCACTTTGCAGTTGTGGTGCTTGGTTCATTCTGAATATTGTGTCCGAGTTTCAGGTGGTCTGAAACCTGGACACACAATTCAAAACCCGGACTGTCTGGGTGAATCCAAGACGGATGGAAAGCCTAGGTCAGAAGCAATTGTGAAGGAGCTCAGAAGGATCCATAAAGCACTGATCTCAAATGGAAGATGAATTCCAGGAGTGGATACTTTTAGACCAATGTAACTATGTATATACCATGCCTGATATATGAAAAGCATTTCCTGAATGGTGCCCATGCTGAGCGGCTGACCTCATACATTCAGAATGCAGCAGGCCAGACACATGGGAACTGGAAGCAAATGGAGATCACTGGAGTAGTGGTGTCCGCTTCAGTGATTTTCAGCTTCCACAGGCATCAGCCAGTTACTACGTATGCAATATCCATACCTGGAATCCTTCTTTAAATGCACCCGAAATAAAGATGCATTTGCCAATATTTACAGTTTGCAAAAGACTCGGGTGAAGCATGGGGACTGATATGATTGAATGCTATTTAAAAAATGCTAGATGAGTGCCTGTCTCTGGCTACAACACTAAATTAGGCTACTTTCACACTGCTCTATTGCAAAAATGTGGTAAAAATGCATATGCGTTTTTGTTGCATTTTCGGTGCATTTTGCATCTTTGAAAAAAGGACACTTGTCTCAAAAAAACACACCAAAAACAAAACTTCTGGTGCATTTTTGATGCAGTTTCCATTCATTTCAATGGGGAGGTTAATGCACCAAAAATGCAGTAAGCAGGGTTTTACAAAATGTTGTGGACCCACAACTCATCAGTGTGAAGGGTTCAACAGGATTTAATGATCATGCATTTTTCTTCCCCTTTTTTTAACGCAAAAGTAGAAGAAAAAAAGATCAGTGTGAAAGCAGCCTTACTAAACATGAAGCAAGTAAAGCCAGAATCAATTTGGTTCAGGTCAGAGACATGGAAGTATTGAAGTCATTGGATTAGCATGACAGCCAAGCAATGAGCATTTACAGAAAGAGTCTAGCCTGAACAATTTTCTTGTTGACAGTAGAGATAATAGGAACTTTTCTGTTCAGTTGTTAAAATTCTTAGTATATCTGAAAAATAATATCTAACAATTGGTATCCATTTTTAGCGATTAATTGTATCCACAAGTGTGAAAACATGAGGCCACGGCTATTGTATGTACAAAGCACAGTCAATAGGTTAATTATATAATAAAGGTACATTCAGAAAGGCATTACTTTTATGTATTGATATTTTATGCAGCACTGTACAATAAAAGTGATACAAACAAGGTCAAACAGTAAAAATAATACTAATTCATAACTTATTTTCAGTGGAACTCAATTTCGTGATGAATTACAGCTGTATGTTATACATTTATGATACTTTTTGAATCAATAAATAATATAAAAAATATTTTCAGTGACAAGGCAACACTCAAAAACTCAAAACATATACAGCAAGAAGAGACAATGGGAGAACCAATCCTGCCATACTGATTGAAATAACCCTGCTTTATCTATTGGATGCAAAGTTTACAATACAGAGTGAAAAAATGAACATTTCACAGTTAAACTGGCTTTGCCACCATTGAGTGTCTCTGTCTTGCCTTGCTATCTATTTTCTGAAAAACAATAGTGTAGCGCCAATATGCTAAATAAATAAATTCAATATGCAATGTTGAACATATAAAAAAGCACAGAAGCTGGTAATGCAAAAAAAAATAAATAAATAAATAAATTACATAAAAGTCCAAAAGTGTCACAAAATAAACCTCACATTGTATATAAAGTGTAAATTTAAAAAATACACTTGATACAGCAATGCCAGTGATCGTGAATATACTTCTCAAATGGTGCTTGAGTGGCCAGCCACCAACTTCAAGTGAATTTAAAACACACCAGAGCAAATGGCTACCATTACAGCAACATGTGCACCTAAGTATGAATGGAAATCCCACAGGAATCAGTGCAACAATGGTACCCCCTGATGTACTCCATCTAGGGATAAATAAAGCTCACCAAGAGTCCAAAGAGGTTTCCCATAGTATAGTAGGTTTATTATCATTATTATTAATATATAACAGCTTAAAATCCAGAACAATGAATTCAGTTAAGTCACTGGAATGCTGCTGCTGACCCAAGATCGCTCAGCAGTGTCACATCAGCACCAAAATCTCCCACTAAATTAACAGCATTAGCCATTGATGTCTTCATCTTGTGAATATGGATAAGATTTGAGTTCATGGCCATGTAGAGTTTGACCTGAACTTTACATGTTTGTAATTTGTCAAATTGGCAAATGAAATTGTCAGTTTGCCATGACCATAATTGGCCAATGACATCAGTCAGCATCCTTCCACCCCTTCGTATACATTTATTTGGCTGCTGGGGCAATGTTATTCACAGCGAGAGACTTTTGGGAGCAGATTGTCCCAGGGTTGATGTCATTTGTTTTAGTGGGTTTAGTGGGTTGGCAGGCATAATTCATTGGGATTCTTGTGGATCTTCATCCCTGGATTATGTGATTGACAATAGATTTACATCATGAGACCCTTTTTTTTTTTAATAAAGGTATAGTAAAGTGTTGTATGTTTATTTACATACCACATGCCATTGTTTTTTCCTATTTTACATGAGGCACCCCTTAAAATCCATATCAGACACTCAAGGAGGACAAGAGTTTGGTATGAATCTTTAGGGAAAACCTCATGCCTTTTTTTTTCATGGGATCCCCCTTACAGCTCATACCAGACCCTTATCTAGGATGTACATGTTGAGGGAATTCTCCAGCCACTTTGTTTACAAACTGAACAAAGTGGCCAGGAAATCTCATTTAGCTGCAATTTTAAGGGTATTTTCTTTCTTTCAAAATTTCACTTTTGCTTTAGTACAAAATACAGGTACACCAATGTCTGTTGCATAAAGGAATTGTGTATTTTTAATGTAGACCTTTAAGCCATTTTTAAGGAGCTGCTCCCTAATTAATGGTAACTTTTAAAAACAATTGTTGCATTATTACATGTACCCCATTGCAGTGCCCCGCCAACCATGCCAATTTTTCCTGAAAAGCTTGCAAACTGGCCCTGAAAATGCCAGAAAAACTTTACAATATTTCGCTTCCAGAGATTTCAATAAGATTTGCTGCTATGTTCAGGGATTAAACATTTTTTTTTTGTTTATTCTGCAAATGTTCAGCAAATAACGTGGTTGCTTGGTTCTTTCATCACTATGTTGAAATTCTGTCAGGTTTTCATTCTGGGTGTGCCAGGAGCAAATTGTCAAAAGCAGAAGGTCTAAAGTCCAGAATTAATTTTATTCAGGCTCTTATATTATGCAACACCAACATGTTTCAGGGGTTTAAAGGGTCCCTCTTCGCCATGGCTGAGCACTGTTAAACACAGTGTTTACTGGACTGATAAAATTGGAAGTATTCTGAGGGGGTAGCACCTAGAATTTATTTTTACAGTCTGCCTTGGGTAACTCCCTTTTTGTATGCTCAATCTACTCAAACAAAAAGTCTTATTGGCTAGCACTTTTGGGAAAGCTGTGGGAAAGGATAATCTGTCACTCTATGCCAGTGGTTCTCAACCCTGTCCTCAAGTACCCCCAACAGGCCATGTTTTTAGGTTTTCTTTTATCTTGCAGAGGTGCTTTTAATCAAAGTCAATGGCTTAGTATTTTGGACAACTATTTTATCTAAGAGAAATTCACAAAACATGGCCTGTTGGGGGTACTTGGGGACAGGGTTGAGAACCACTGCTCTATGCTACTTAAAACGGAATTCCAGGAAAATGTTAAAACTTAATCTCCTGCAGAAATAAGAAACTAAATACAAGAAAGGTGTGGGGATGGATCCCTTAAATCAGTAGGTTCTCAATTAGGTCTTAAAGCTGAACTCTGTAATTCAGGGCAGGCAGAAATTCAAAACTACCCTTGGGATCTATGAATAGAGGATGGTGGATGAATGAAGGTTCTGCTCCTGTATTTATAGATCCTGTTTCATTCATAGAAGGATGGAGAATGAGGGCATAGTCAGCACTCTTGATATATATAATAGGTCCCTTGACTGTATTAACCCACACCATACCTTAATATTATGGGAGGTGGGGGTGGGGGGCGGTTGAAGGGGGACGTTTTCAACTAGTCCAGAAGCCAGCAGCACAAGGGACACATTGGTTTTAGGTTTTAACTGCATAATTCCAGGATTTATTCCTCTGCTTTGGTTCCTTATCTACAAGAATTGTTGCTCAGTTCATTAGGTGCTTTCGTTCAAACAACTCTTATTACAGTGCTACAGTAAGGACCTATATTGATGGCCTTTTGTTTTCATGGTATTTTGTTTGTGTCAGAACTGCTTTGGTCCCATTACAGATACTGTATATAGAAATGCAAAAGCAGCTTGAATTAGGGCAAATTCAGATTAGAAGGCAGTAAACTGCAGGTCGAATGCATTAATTAATTCATTACAAATAATCTTCAAAGCATCTCAAATTGATCTTTAATTTTTCACTAGACCCTTTGACACTGGACCTAATTGTGATTTTTGTTGTGGGGCTTCCAAGTGGCCCTCTTGTGCCAGAATTGTACCTTAAATCCAAACAACCTTTTTTTTCCATCAATGCCCCCCTTCCAGTATGAAAGAAAGCCAAAGATTCAGGCTTTTCCCTTGTAATGGAAATTGAGGCTTTTCTTCTGGACACATCCTGAATTCAGTAGGCCGCATCAATGTCTATTAAACTGGTGTAGCACTGTCTCCTCCATGATATTCCACTGGGCTTTCTCTTTGGTTGCTAGGGGTTTCCACTTATCCCCCTTTACTCTTGCTTGCTTGCTGCTCAATGACCAGTCCAGGGTATTAGTGTTTTTGTATTTTATTTTGGAACTTGGATGGGAGAAGGGATTAGTGGTATACTCCAACTTGAACTATTCACTGTGGATAAGGACAGCTCTCACTTGGCCTCACCAGATTATCTGTGGAAGCAGACACACTGCTTTAACCATACTGCCACATGTATGGAGGGATTAAGTCTTCTTGCTCTCACTAGCAGCAGACTTGATGCACTACTTATCTTCGGGATACTCTCTAGCATCCGCTTTACTGACACCCGTCCACTGACTTTTCTAGGTGAAGAGGGTTTCACTTGAAAGGCCCCAAAGACACAGATCTGTACTCACAGTAGGCAGAATCAGATCCTTACTGGTGTCTCCCTTCCTGTCAGTTTTGCAGGACCTCTGGCTTCAGGTTCACTCTGATTCTCCAACTCTAGGCCCCTGGGTTGACCACCCAAGGCCACATGACAGCCTCCACAGAGGAGAGGGCAGCCGCCCCCTCCCTCCTGGACTCTGCTTCCCAACTCAACTAACTCTGAGCATGTGTGCTCTGGACTTATATACAGTATCCTAGCATGCAATGCAGCACTTTTCCTCTCCAATTGACAGGACTGCAGCAAAGCCTGTGCAATAACTTGTCAGGTCCTCTCCCACTGCCTAATATGCCTCTCTGTTGGACCAGTGGGGTACAGTCAAATAAGCTGAGCTGCACATGAGCACAATGAGCAGACTTTTTTTTTTTTTTTTTCTTTTCCACTTCAGCTATGTGCCTTCCATACAGTTTTCATTTCAGTATTCAAACCTCATGTCGGGCACCTGTCACATCATTGTGGAATATTATGTTCAATTTTTCCTTTCGTTACTTTATTTTGCCTTATTCTTTATTTCATCTTTAATTTTACACATAAATATAAAAATCGCTGAAGTCTTACCCCTATACTCCTTTTCCCCTCTCAGGAAAATATTAGGTTAAGGATCTTCGTCTTCCCTACCTCACCTACCTCACCCCCTGGGATATCTCCCAGTTCTTTTTCCCATTTCGTCAAGTAGGGTGGGTCTCCTGGGTCCAGTTCTTTTATTAGAATACTATATATTTTTGCCATACCGTGTTTAGTGCATTGTGGTCAATTTATCAGTCTCTCTATCGGTCTCATTTCCCTTTCCCCCCTTAACGGTTGTGGAAGTGTCTGTATGTAGTGCTG
>BLSH010474788.1:213402-227547 GCA_018402905.1 Glandirana rugosa | reverse complement strand
GGGTCTCTACATTATTATTCTAAAGTGATACGTCTCCTTTTTTGATTCTAGGATCCCTTATGATCCTTCTACCTTTTTTATTATAAACTCCTTTGTCTCGAGGTCTAAAAGAGTCTAGAGAGAGTTCTCTGTAACCGTTCTTCTTCCTGAAATTTTGGAAACTGTCTTGTAGATTCCTTCGACTTATGATTGGATCTCTAGTCTCTCGCAAAATTCTTTTAAGTCCTCAGGGAATCTTAGTATTGCTGTCCTCCCGTCTCGCCTTCCTTTTAGGCATGCTGGGAACCCCCACCAATAAGTTATATTCAGCTTCCTTAGATGTTCTGTCAAAGGTTTTAAAGTCCTTCTTCTTGCCAATGTCTCTTGAGAGAGATCTGAGAAAATCTGGAGCTCTGTTTCCTCAAATATTATTTTTTCCATCTTCCTAGTATTCCCTAGGATCTTAGTTTTTTCCTCTGCATAGTGAAATCTTATTATTACATCTCTGGGGACCTCTTTTCCTCTAGTTTGAAATCGGTTGACCCTATGTGCTCTGTCTATCTTGAGCTCCACTCCTACTTCCCTTCCCAATATTGGATTAAAGAGCTCCCTTAGCACTCCTTCCAATGCCTCGTCATTGTGCTTTTCAGGTAACCCCCTTATCCTTAGGTTCTTCCGGCGGTTCCTATTCTCCTGATCCTCTATTTTATATGCCATGTCCCTATTTTCCCTCTGCAACTCTCTAACCTCCCTCTCCAGATTTTCCAGTCTCTGTTCGTATGTCTCCATTCTTTCTTCCACCTCCTCTACCCTCTGTAGGACATGGCCTATATCACCCCTGACCGCTGCTATGTCACTTTTGAGGGATTCTTCCATCTTTGTCAGTGTCTCTGTTAGCATCTCTCTTATTTGAGAGGCACTGACCTGGATTTCCTCCGGCTTCCCTCCCTTCTCTGGGGTAGCCATCTGCCCTATCCCTCCTTTTTTCTTCATCTCGCTATTTTGGTTCTTCTGAGTTTTTGAGTTTTGGTCGTTGCTACCTCCCGGTGGCGAGCCGGCCATTTTTCCTTTTTTTACAGCTGACCCATCAGATCTCCCGCTGGGTCCCTTTATTTCTTTTTGCACTAAGGGGCTGCCCAGGGGTTCCTGCATGCTTGTCTCCGCTGACATATACTTCTGTATCCCTTGAGGGCTATTTGAAACTTGCACATTTTTGTTGGGGCCACTTTTACCCGTCTTCCCCTTCATCCTTGTTTCTTTTTTCTCAGGGTCCCTCAGAGTCCCGATGTTTTTTTTTTTTTTTGAGTTTCCCCTGTGTGTTATCTTCCTGCGGGGACTATATTCCAGGGTTAATAACCTGTTCCCCTTTTCTTTTTTTTTTTTAACCCTTCTCCGGGATATTACACGCAGACCGCTGTATAATTGGGGTGTTGGGGGTCCGGGGCGATCAGGGAAGACAGGAGGGGTGGGGGTGATACACTCTGGGCACCAGGGGTGGGACAATAAGGGGTCAGAGAAGGTTGAGGCAAAAGTCTTCAACCGCTGCTACTGTAGCACTGCCTGCTCTCGCATTTAACACATTTCAACACATTTCAAACCATATGCAGACTTAATGTGTATTTTGGCTTATGTCATATCTACCACTCCGCCGGGCGATGTGTGTTTTTATTTCAGTCTCCTCTGCGAGCAGGCTCCTACAGCAGGTGTGTCTTCTTTGTCTCTCCTTCAGCCCGAGGCTCGTCCGCCGCTCCTCACCCACTCCTTCACCCGGCTACTTCTGGTGTACAGAAGCGTAGGCACTGGGGGGCTTGTTCCTCCGATGCTAGTGGAGATGAGCTGGCGCTTTGTACCTGGCCGGCCTTTAGCGGTCTCCTTTTCCCCGTCCGTCCGTCCACTGCTGCTGCCGTCTACCAGACCCGTCGGCTTAATCCCGCTTCCTCTTTGGCTCACATGCAGCCCAGGGGACAGACACGGAGCGCAGCGCGCTCAAACATTTCCCAGCCAGGTGCATCATAGGGAGGGGAGGTGCCTGGGCGACGTCCAGCACACGTCTACTCTCCTCCCATTCCCTCAAACACGCCCTACTCTGTCCACAATGAGCAGACCTAATCAATAGATCCTGCTCCCTGGTAGGCAGAGAGCACTCTAAGTTTTACCTGACCATCTTCCTGGTAAGCAGAAAGACCAAAAACTATACTCTCTTCTAGCACCTACCTAGGAGGGTGCTACACTGGCATCTTCTAGTATTCAATATGGCTTTTGCTCCCTGCCTCTTCAGCAGAAATCCCAATCTCTGGATATTCCAACATCTGTACTTGGGGGGCAGGACTTCCCGTCTGCTGTCCTTACTCTGAGAAAATTGTCACTCTTAAACAAACATTTTTTCTGGAATTTCTATACAGCCTGAGCTCATACTTTCCAGGAAGAGCACCTTTCTTTTTGGATGAAAGATACCCCTCACTTGTAGTATATGTTATTATCTCCACAACAGCCTCATGTCATCTAAGTCACATCACTCCCTCATGACTTCCCACAAGCCTTCTCACAGATTTCTTTATGTCACTAAATGACAGAAGATTCATGCACAGTGATGGAAATGTAAACATTTTCTTCATCAGCAACCAGTGTTGCCAACCTACCAGATTGGAATTTATTGACACTACACCCAAAATTTACTGGCACAGAAAAGTTTTTACTGGCAAAAAGTTACAAAATTACAGTTTTAAGTTCAAATTTCAGTATTTTGAACAAACAAGTACAATATGCAATTAGCAATGTGATTTAACGTAGATATTAAGGCAACAAACATATTTCTTATTTTATTTTTGATATTGTAAGTAAGTCCCCTCCTGAGTCACAGTGACAGTTTCTCTCCACTCCAGGTGGTGCCTTCAGTTCACTCCAGTCCAAAAAGCACTGACAGTCCCGCTTCCGGCTTGCCTTGCTTCTGTCCCACAGACCCGCTCTGCTCAGCTCCCTTGCACATTGACATCATACAACAAGCTCAGGCACCACCTCCACCAGACCCACCCCCTGCCTTCGCCACCTGAACACACTGTAGCAGGCACTCAGATGGTCTTGGCCAGTTCCGGACCGGAATTGCAAATGCGCAGTTCCAAGCCAAGCGTCACAGCCATATTTTTTACTGGCAACCTTTTGCTGTCACTGGCATTTACTGACAGGAGAAAAGAGGCCATTTTTTACTGGCTGCCAGTAAAAATACTGATGGTTAGCAACACTGTCAGCAACAGTCTATTATCAAGCAGAGAAGCAGAAATGTTTGAACTAGGTGCCATTTTAGTACCAAGCTCCATCAATGTACAATAAAGCACCTGGTTTTCTTGCCAGGAAACAAGATCTGCATGCTGCTGAGAATAAATCTTTCCAAAGGAGGAGAGGTGATATTTTCTAGGTACCCCATTCACTGTATCATGTGATATGTTTGAACAATTACCTTTGTCTCCTGTCTTCCTGCTGGAGCATCATTAGCCAGATGTTTGCTGCATGCAGGATTCTTCTCTCAGATGCATATGCCAGTCAGCAGAAAAAAAAAATATTGGGTTGATTTACTTAAACTGGAGAGTGCAAAATGTGGTGCAGCTGTGCAAGGTAACCAAACAGCTTCTAGCATCAGCTTGTTCAACTAAGCTTTGACAAAAAAAAATGGAAACTGATTGATTTCTATGCATAGCTGCACCAGATTTTGCACTCTTCAATTTTAGTAAATCAGCCCCTATGCATCTAGAGCCTTCTAGCAAAAATATCTGTCTTTGCAGGCCTAAAAGAAGTCAGACAGAGCCCACCACATTTCCTGACTGCAAAACATCCATCATCATCTGGCCATTTCTTCCACGGTCTTACTATCCCTGCCCCGTCACCTCCCATTCATTTGATTTTCAGTTCTTTCAATCATGCAGGCATCACGTGGATGTTACCTAGGGCAGTCTGTATGCAAATGCAGCTTGGGAAGCCCTATTCCTCCAGAATGACATCCATTTTGATTTTTCATAATCCATTTATAACTAATTTCCAAGGACTATTCCACTGTGTGCATAAGGCATGAGAGCTCTTGAGATGAGTACTTAGGGTAGATACTGTGATATTTTCAGCAACACAGCGCCTTTCTGTCCCTTCCCACCATTAAGAAACACAAAAACCCAATAATGACATTGCTGGATCTAAAATAAGGTCTATAATGAATACAGAGAGTTTTTTTTATTGAACCGGTATGTTGATAAAGGCGAGGAACCATTTTCCTCCCCTGGTATTCCACTACAGACCATCGCAAACAGTTTGTTATTTGTACTTTCTAGCTTTTTGCAGAAACAATTCCTGATCTATGGTTCATATTTACAGTAATTAACTAATAGGAGTTTTCAGAAGATGCTCTTTGTCAGTTCACCTCTATAAAATCAGTAAAAAAAATAAAAAATAAAATGTTAGAGTCACAAAGCTCTCCCAGTGCAAAATGAATCTAGCCAAGATATTGGGTGAATGCCAACAGAATGAATTTTAAACAAACTGTTGTTAGAAGGTTACATTGTGCATCTGTATTTGTCCTTTTCAATATCAGTACATTGTGAATATTTTCTTTACTTCCATAGCAAATGTCAGGAAGAACACCATGTAACTTGCAGTAAATGATATAGCAGTTGATGTAAAATGCTCAAATGGAATAGAAAAACAATTCTTTTGTACAGATATTTACAGACTTCACTTAGGTTGTCTGTGTAAGGTTTTTTTTTAAATCATTTTTCAATATACAGTATTGCGCAAAAGTTTTAGGAAGGCATGAAAAATGCTGTCAATTAAGAAAGCTTTCAGAAATAGAAGTCTTAATAGTTTATTTTCACCAATTAACAAAATAAGTAAAAGAAAACAAAAAAAAAAACAAACAAAATGAACAGAAGGGAAATCCAAATCAAATCAATATTTGTTCTGACCACCCTTTGCCTTCAAAACAACATCAGTTCTTCTAGGTACATTTGCACACAGCTTTTGAAGGAACTTGGAGAACTATCCACAGATCTTCTGTGGATGTAGATTGCCTCAAATCCTTCTGTCTCTTCACATAATTCCAGACAGACTTGATGATGTTAATGTAGAACTATGGTCAAAATGAAGATATCAATATGTTATGCACCTATACAGTCTGTTAAACATCTCACTGATTGTTTTGCAAAAAGCAGTAAGAATCTTGAGATCTCTACCTTTTCTCCAGCTCTCATGTGCACTTCCTTTAGTTAGGTGACAACTTTACTTCCTGGTTTTTGAATTGCCTGTGTTGAACAGAACACATGTTGTCCCCATTTACGTCTATCTCTCTCTGCAGAATCGTCCTGACATCACTGGGGGAGGGGCTCCCATATCCATGGAAATCTCAGCCACTCATTCTACACAGAAGTCCTGATTAGGCTCTGCCCACAATCAACCAGTAAAGCCCCACCCACTCCCACCTATGTCCCTCCTTTGCCCACCCACTGCTCTATCTATACAGCCAGCTCCTTGGTTTGATTTTTTTCTGTCGGTTTACAAATTACCAGAGGAGGCAGGGAGAAGCACACAGATTAATTGACTGATCTGTGTGGAAATGAACCTGTAATGACTTTGTTTTACTGTTTTACATAGCACACACCCAGCTATTGATTGGCAGATGGGTGTGTGTGTTATGTAAAATAGACTGAGCAGGATAGAAGGCTGGAGGTCTGTTGGTTAGACAAGATACTTCACTGAAAGGAAATGACATCTGAGCTCTGTCCTGCTGAACTCCTCCCACCATTACTTGTAGTGTACAGCAAAGAAGAAACAAATGGGGGATTACAGACCACATTTGTAGCTACATGGTAGGAAAATAATAATTTCAGTTATTATGTTTATTACTATGTATAACTTCCAGGCATTTATATGAGGATTTACTAAAATATGTATGTTGCCTTTAGTTGTACTTTAAGATCGGGGCTCTGTGGGGGGTAAGCCAGCACGTACAGGACTCTTTGTTCTTCTTTAAGCTGATGATAGTTCTTAATGACATTTGCTCTACTGTATGTTTGGTGTCATTGTCCTGCTACCAAATAAATCTGGGGCCAATCACATGACTTCCTGATGGCATGGAGTGATGGATAAGTATCTGTCTGTATTTCTCAGCATTGAATATAGCATTTATCCTGAATCCCTGATCAAATTTCAACATTTGCAGAACTGCAGCCCCAAACGTTCAAGGAATCTCCACCATGCTTTACTGTTGCCTGCAGACACTCATTATTGTAACTATCTCCAGCCTTTCACAAACAAACTGCCTCCTGCTACAATATTTCAAATTTTGATTCCTCAGTTCTGAGCAATTGTTGCCATTTTTCTGAACCCAAGTTCCTATGCTTTCATGCATAGTTGAGTCACTTAGCCTTGTTTCCATGTCAGAAGTGTGGCTTTTTGGCTGGAGTTCTTCCATGAAAATAATGTCTGGACAGTAGATTGGTGTACCTGGGTGCCACTGGTTTCCACCAGTTATGTGCTAATGATACTACTGGACATCTTCAGATGTTGAAGAAAAGTAAACATGATGTGCCTTTCATCTACTGCATTAAAGTAACATTATAGCTTTGGGTTTTTGCTGCTTAAAAATAACAAATATGTTATACTTACTGTCAAAGATCAGCTGCAGAGATGACCTGTGTCTCACTGGTTGCATATGTTTTTTACCTTTTGCTGCTGTAGGTTGGCTGGCACCTGGAGTTCCACAAGCTTGTGCTCTGCTCTTTCTACACTGACTTAGCAGCTATGGGTGTCGCCAGCTTCACCTTATAGTTAATATACCTTTCCTCCTGCTACTTCCTGTCCAGGCTCCCATGTGTCTCCCTATTTAAATTCCACTCAGATCAGTTTCTGGTTGCTTGAGCAACACTTGTTCCTGAACCCCTTCCTTGCAATCTTTCCTAACCTGACTTCTCGTGGACTGATCTCTTGTGTACCAACTCAGCTAGTTCTCCTGATTATGTTTGTCTGCTGCCCGCCCTGACCTTGGCTCATTATCTGGCTCTCCTTTTTTCCTTTTGCTCCATCCATCTAGCCGTGCCTGCATTGTGTCTTCGGGTACTCTCCTTGTGAGCAAGGTGAACCTGGAGGTCATGACCTGGGGTCAGCACACAGCTAAGTCCAAAATCTGGTGAGGTAGTCCCTGTCAGAATACTGGCTGGCCCTCAGATTCCACATCCTGGTTGAGCCCGTGTCATTTGCTCGCCTGTGGGCTTACGCCGGTAGCATTGTGACACTTACCTGCTCTGTGCAGCAGTTTTGCACAGAGCAGTCATGATCCTCTTCTTCTGGGGTCCCCCGTTGGCCATCCTAGCTCCTCTTCTTTGGTGATTTCCCCATAGGAAGCTGTTCACTATTGTGGCACTCACTCCCAAGCAGCCTTGTCTGCATCCATTGATGCGTCTCAACCCCGCTCCTCACTCCTTCATAACATAATTTGATTGACAGCAGTGGGAGTCAATGGCTCCCACTGTTATCAGTGTGTCTAGTGAGGAAGGAGAAAAAAGAGAGAGCTGCTGCTCTTGTGAGCATCGATGGATTGAGATCGAGCTCAAGTACAGGCGGTCCCCTAGTTACAAACATCCGCCTTACGAATGACTCCTACTTACAAACGGAGGGAGACAACAGGAAGTGAGAGGAAATCTACACCTAGGAAGGGAAATTCACCCCTGTAAGAGTTATTATGCGAAAAAGGTATCTCCACTGATGCTTTATCGTCAAGGTTTGTTTCAACAACAATGCAAAATGTTCAAAATCGAATTATCATTGGGACAGGAAGTGAGGTAAAATCTTCTGAACAGAAACATTGACATCAAAACAAACATTACAGGGGTGTTAACCCTTCCTTATGCTATCCAAAAAGCTTAAAAATATTTTTTTTGGCTGGAGCTACACTTAAAAAATGTACCTGTTCCAGAAGCTGGCTGCTGCTGAAGATGACCGCTTGAGCTCTCAGCTCTGTTCCTCCCCATCGAAAACAAGCATCTCCAGCCATCCACACAGGCGACACAGCCTCCAGAACAGAGGTACTACTAGCGGGCACCCTCCGGAGCATGACCCGCAAGAAATGCCAGGCACAGAAGTGCAGACGCCTGTTAGATTTCTATATGAAGCCCACGCAGCAGGGAACTCAAGATGGCGCCGGCCGGGAGAGCGGGAACACAGTGCGGCCGCCGGATCCGACAGCCACAGACGCAGCCAGCGCAGAGCTTATGGAGCTCACTACAACACAGCGATCAGAGCAGACTGCCTCCCCGGGAGATAGAGGTAAGAGGCTGGCAGACACCCTCACACACTCCCCGTACAAGCAACCGCAGATTAAGCGGCAGCATGGCGCTGGAACCTGTAGTCCCACAACAGACCCCGCTCTCCCACAAACGCTAGCGGCCTATCCCACCACTGATGGCCCAGCCTCAGAGCATTCCATGAAGGCCATGCTCTTCTCCCTTCAGGCTGACCTACACAGGCAGCTTAGGAACTCTATAAATCAGCTGCAAGACAGGGTCAGTGTAACAGAGGAGTGCATAGAGCACATTGAGACATACAAGATGAACAAGCAGAGACCATACATATGCTCCACTTAAAAGTTGCCAACCTTGCGGACCGGGCGCAACGCAATAATATTAAAATACGGGGGGGTCCCAGCGTCTCTGAATACCCCTGGAATAATTCCTTACCTACACCAGTTGTTCCACAAATTAATACCTGAGATACACTACAGAGATATATTGATTGATAGAGCACATAGGATCCATAAACCTCAGCATTTACCTCCAAATGTCCCTACAGACATACTAGCAAGGCTGCACTTTTTCCACATAAAGGAAGACATAATGAGAGCCGCAAGAGCCCCACATTCCTTACTGGAACCTTTTGAGAAAATAATACTTTACAATGACATTTCAGCAGCCACAGCACAAGCTAGGAAATCCTTTGCTCCAATCACTATAGTCCTGATCGAACGTAAGATTCCCTATAAATTCGCAGTGAAACTACTGGTGACATACCGTAACCAACATGCGACCATCCTGAACCCAAAAGAAGGAATTAAATTGCTCCACAACTGGGGTCTGCTCTCATGAACCCCACCAGTGACCCCTTACGTGAAACCATCAGCCAGAATTGCAAATACTTGGGACTCATGAATATGCACTTACGTCTTGGGAGCCCACATATTGCATCCACCCTTGAGAGGGATGCATACTTAAGGCTGGACTTTAGACTCCTTTAGTTACTTAGCAGTGGAGGGACGGAAGGCCCTTCGATCCTCTGTCTGCACTTCACCAAGTTAGTGTGCCAAGCTAATTACATTTTACATATTGCTAGCGTTAACCTAAGAGATTGTTATATTTCTGTCTTTGGTTACTTTTTTTTTCTGTCCGTGTGTTTCATCCAACGATCATTACATTTGGCTGAAGCATCATACGTTGGGTACAACTGCCCTCATACATAGCTTGAACATTGACAGACCACACCGAGGGGTGGCTGCGCAGGACGAGACACCTATACCTTGGGGGTCTCCCGACCTGCACACCCACACCTCTCCGTCTCCTTAACACCGATTCTCCCCAGGGAACAGTCCTTCTCAGCACCAATTCAGCTCACCAGAGGTCAAAAATGGCAATAACTATACTCTCACTGAATGCTAAAGGCCTTAACAGCCCCTTCAAAAGATCCCTACTGTGGAGAGAAGCTATCACTCAAAAAGCTGACATCCTATGTTTCCAGGAGACACACTTCTCAGACCACCAACCCCCCCTTTGCTCACACAAATCCTTCCCACACTGTTTCCAAGCAAGAGCAGATAAGAAAACAGAGGTATCCTCATAGCAGTTAGAACAACAGTAGCCTTTTCCCTACACAGCATTGATGCAGACCCTGCAGGCAGATACCTGATCCTCTCAGCCACCTTCAATAATCATCCTCTGACTATAGCAAATATCTATGCCCCAAACACACGCCAAAAACATTTTTATAAAAAAATCCTCCAAAAACTACAGCTCTATCCTAAAGACCAAACTATTATTCGTGGTGACTTTAATGAAATCATAGACCCCCAATTTGACACTCCCAACGCGAGACGGAGGAGATCTACAGCTCTGGCCTCTTTTGTCTCACTGGAGGATTGGTACGAACTCTGGAGATGCCAACATGGTGCTGAGAGGGACTATTCCTTTTACTATTCCTTTTACTCCCACACACAAAAGTCCTGTTCGAGGATTGACCTGTTCCTGACCTCCAAGGTCCTGCTCCAGAAACTCACCAGATCCGACCACGCACCAATATCCATCACGCTGGCATTATCCGCTATGACACCCAGATCCACTAGATGGCGTCTAAACCCATCCTTACTATCGACCAAGGAGATGAGGGAACATGTCCGAGATCTCTAGCTTCTTTACCACTAATGATGATACTGTTAATAAATATGCAACGCTATGGAACGCTTACTCAGTGTTGAGGGGAATACTATTGAAATATGGGGCCCAGGAGAAGAAAAAACAAACACAACACATTGATTTCCTACTCACACATATTAAAACATTAGAAACGGCAAATAAGCAAACTCCCTCCCAATCCCTCTCTAATGAACTCAGCAAACTTAGAAATAACCTTAGTACATACCTTTGGAAAAATGATGACTACTACCTGAGATATCTACATCTCACGTGGTACTCTCAGGGCAATAAAGCGGGGAGATTCTTAGCCCAACAGTACAAATGTAGAGAGGCCCAATCTAAGATCCCCTTTCTTCTAGACAAACAGGGAAACAAACAAATCAACCCAAAAGAAATAGCTGATAGCTTCAGCACCTTATACTCAAAACTATATAATCCCCAAATGAACCACACCCCACACAACAAGAAATCAGAAATTTTCTCAACACACTCAACCTCCCAGAGATTACCCCTCCACAACCAGAAGCACTTTCAGCTCCATTCTCAACCCAGGAGATCCTTATGGCCATTAGAAGCCTCCCCTCACACAAAGCCCCAGGCCTGGATGTCTTTGTAAACGAGTATTACAAACTGTTTGCAGATCAGCTAACAGCATACCTAACACAGTTGTTTAATGATTTTTTATCTAAAGGTGAAATCCCCCCAGAAGATTTAAAGGCTGTAACAACCACAATACACAAGGTAGGTAAACCCACTCATGACCCAGCCAAATACCGCCCGATCTCGTTACTTAATACAGACCTCAAACTGTACATGAAACTACTAGCAAACCGTCTAGCTAACCACATACCGACCCTCATACATCCAGATCAGGTGGGATTTATACCCTCCTGCCAAGCCTCAGACGGTTCCTGGACCTGATTCACTGGGCGGAGTCAAACGCCTTCTCTGTTGATCTCACTGGATGCAGAGAAGGCGTTCAACAGGGTGAACTGGCTATATCTCAAAGAGGTCTTGCAAACGTTTGGTATCCAAGGAACACTCCTCCAAGCCATATTAGGACTCTATTCATCCCCCAATGCAAGAGTACTCACCTTGGGTGTGATCTTGGCCCCCTTTGTGATCTTTGTGATCACCAACGGGACAAGACAGGGATGCCCCTTGTCCCCGTTGGCGTTTGCACTGGCGATTGAACCACTGGCACAAGCCATCAGATCCCATATGGGCATAACTGGCATAGCAATGGGACAGTCCTCCCATAAAATTGGCCTCTACGCCGATGATATAATCATCTGGTTCACAGACCCCCTGAACTCACTTCCACCTCTAAATGATTTACTACACAAATTCCATCAAATACATACAAATCCACTCAAAATCTGCTATACTAGGCATATTTCTCACCCCACAAATGAAAAAAAACTATTACGGCTTCTGTACCATTCTCCTGGGCCCCCAACTCATCACTAACCTACCTGGGCATTCAATTGCTATCCCCTTCTAACACCCTCTTCAGAACTAACCTTACCGCCTTAGAGCAGAAATTACACGCAATAACCAAAACCCTCTCATCAACCAGGTCCTCCTGGGCAGGATGCATAGCTCTGTCCAAGTGTTCCTACTCCCACATGTGTTGTACATCTTCAGGACTCTGCCACTACCACTACTGAAGACAGACATCAGACGATTGCAAACAATTATCACCACCTTCATATGGGCAGCCCGCAAACCTTGCTTTTGGTCCACATTGCTTTTCACCCCTAAGTCATATGCCGACCTAGGCGTACCGGATTTACAGATGTATTACAAAGCAACTCTACTTGACCAGATCAGGAAACTTTGGACTATGGACTCACACTCACCCTGGACACTCATTGAAACCCCCGCTTGGACTTTAGCCTCAGTATGGATGGGACATGTACCAAATTGCTCAGTGCTGCCAATGCTAAACGCTGCTCTTAATACCTGTAAATCAATCCCTCAAGCACTCTATCAGCTCCCAATATCATCTCTGTCAATTATGTCTCCAGATCTGCCCATACACAGATGGATACAGAAAGGACTTACAGAAAGTAATATTGGAGACCTATATCACCAGAAACAACTTGTGTCCTTTCAATCTCTGACGGACCACTTAGCCATTGATAAAACAGACCGATATATATTTCTCACACTCCGTCATATTCTCAACAAGATGTCAACCTCCTCCAACATTATCACGAAAGATATCATAGAACTGTTCAACCACAAGGGAACCAAAAACAAGGGAATATCCCATCTGTATGATATACTTCAAAAACACAAGCAAGGCAAACACCCCCAAACCTTCTGGAACTGGGAAGCATCACTAAAATTATAACTCTCTCCTCTTCACTGGTATAGAGCAATCGCTGCCGTTACAAAATATTCAAGAAACATTTCCCACTGGGAGACTTTGATGTAAATTCTATACCGTTGATACTACACCCAAATGAAGCTGGCACAAATATCCACATCTCACTCCCACAAATGCTGGAGAAACTGTAACGCAGACGGTCACTTAAAATATTTGGTGGGACTGCCCAGAAATAAAGAAATTCTGGGCAGACGTAGCAGGTCTTATGCAAGATTAAACTAATACTCCTAAGCGGCTGACCCCCCAGATGGTGCTTTTCGGCCTCGAGTTGACTCAATGGACCCCAAATACCATCCCATATTGACACACATTTTAATAGCGGCCCGTCTATCCATTGCCCACCAATGGAAGCAAGTGGAACCCCCTCGTCTCAGAGATGTGGTAACCACCCTAAACGATAATGCTCTCATGGAATACCTTTTTGCCAAAACACAAATGTCCACTGATAAATTCTACTACCAATGGCAATTCTGGCTATCCAACTATAGAACCTCATTTAAACCTTGAATTTTGAACTATACCATACATTCAGTAATCACTTGAGGCCTTTCACAGTCTAATCCCCTCATAGGGCCTGAAAGGTGCCATCTGGGTTAAGCCTGAAATCCCCCTTCGTGTACTGTCCCTTTAAACTCAAGTAAGAGAGTAACTTGACACTAACGTTCCATATCCTACCCTCTGTCTTCCTTCACCTTCTCTGTCCCCTGAACCCATTCTTAATCCCTATTAATAACTTTATAGCTGGTTAATCCCTAGCTGAACAACAGCTCAGTGCCCTAATGTGGTCTAATTTTAAAAACTAAATATTTGTTCTTTGGTACAACTGTAAGTCATTGAAACTACATTGTATGTTTTACTACCTTTGTATTCACATATTACTTTCAATAAAAATCTTAAAATGAAAAAAAAAAAATGTACCTGTTCCGACTTACAAACAAATTTGACTTAAGAATAGAGTTGAGCGAACCCGGACTGTAAAGTTCGGGTCCGTACCGAACTTTGGGGTGTCCGGGACCCGGACCCGGACTTTTCAAAAAAAGTCCGGGTTCGGGTCCGGTGTTCTGGTAATTTTAATGAAAAATCTTAAAAATGCTGTAACAAAGCCCAGGAAGGTCCTAGAGGTCTGCAAAAGGAAGGAAAATGTGGGTAAGGGTGGGACAAGTGCCCTACAAAGAAATGGGGACAGGGAAATAACTTTAAATATTTTTAAAAAAATAAAAACATAAAAATGCAAAAATGGAGATCATCTTCAAAATGGGTCTGAAAAGTATTAATTAACATTAGAGGCCATAGAACTGTTCTAAAATCATCTTCAAACTATGTCCAAAAAGTATTAATAAG
>BLSH010474788.1:196191-212072 GCA_018402905.1 Glandirana rugosa | reverse complement strand
GATGGGAAACCGAAATTTGGTCGTGGTCAAGAACGTGTGAAACGTGTGAACGTGTTTCAGCCACTAAAACATCTTACATCTGCTATTCACACACATGTGTTCTGCACCATAACAGATGTTCTTCACACATTCAATCTTTTCTTCATACATCTGGAAATAGAATAGAGCACTTTACCTAAAACCGGGTGCGGAACCATACACCTGCTCTTCAAACATCTGGATAGTGTGTTTGGAAATACAGCATACAGAAGAGCATGCATCTGGTTTCTTTCTTCACATACAGTTTCCAGATGTTTTCAGAACAGTGATATCATATACCTGACTCTAATTCTACAAAATCACCGACTTTGTGCAAGTGTGCAAAGTGTGCAAGAACTGGTGCTGGTTTAAAGCCAAAGGGTAGTCACACCAAATAATGATTTTATGCAACTTTTACTTCTGTTCATTCACTTTGCATTTTGTAAATTGTTAACAATAAACAATTAAAATATATATATTTAAAAGCATTCTTACTTTACAGCATTTCTTCACATTTGCCTAAAACTTTTGCACAGTACTGTATGTCTTGTACATCAATTTCTTTAAAAGGAAAACTAATCAATAAAGAAATCAGTTATAATGGCCACACCCTACTTGTAAAATATTTTCTCCTTTTCTCTATTCAAGTGGCAGACATAATCACAATCCCTGTTAAAGAACAATGTTCCCCTTCAGCTGCTTTCTAAGTACAAACATTTATTAGGCACCAATAGAAAATTAGATGCATGCAAGTAAAGAGTGTCATTTTTAAGACTCCGAACTCTCTCAGGGTCCATAATATGCAAATAATTTCAGATAGGAGACACTCCCTTCCTTTGCTGTCCAAAAAAATGCCAAAAGGATATAGGAAAACAGTCTGCTTGTTTCTGTACTGGCCATACAGTGAGTGAAAATGAAGCTTCCTGTCCATCACCAGCATTGGCGCCTCCATTAAGGGCGCACGGGTGCCACCTCCCCTAACCCTTCCACTGATGCCTCCCCTATCCCTGCCACCGTTGCCTCCCTTATTCCTGCTGCTGTTCCCTCCCCTATCCCTGCCATTGCCCCCATATCCATGCACCCAGCCCTTTTCAGGATGCCGGGAGCATAAATTAAAATTGCGGGGGGTGTTTTTTGAAGTAAAGGCTCTAATAGCCTTCAAAACAGTGTGGGTTTGGGGTGCAGAGAGTGTGCTTTCAGCCCACCCAGGTGTGTTAGAATAGGGAATGGTAGTTCACTATTCGAACGCTGATCCTTCTCCTGGCCAAACAGGAAGCGTGTCTGAGACCTGTCACCCAATTGGCTGAAAAGACAGGTGATCCTATTGGATGCCTATTGCCTAGGAGGAGAAGATGCACAGAAGATGGAGGAGAGGACAGAGCGGGAGCTGAGGAGCAGAGGAGCCGCTGCCCATCACCTGTCACCATGATGGGGTAAGTGCCTGGACCAACCAGCAGAAAAAGGGGTGGTGGTAATGCTGCTCCATCGGGGGGAGTGTAGTGGGGGTAGTGCCATGCCACGCCACTGGGAGGGTAGTGGTGGTAGTGCTGCAACGCCCAGGGGGGTGGTTGCTTGCCGCCCCCCCCCCAAAAAAAACACCAGCCGCCACTGCCCATCTCCATTGGAATGTTATAAACCAAAAGGATTGTAAGAACATCATGAAAAAGTACTCTTACTTCTCACTTGACCTATAAATAAGCGGTATTCGGGTCTACATGACAGCAGAACGGGGTCTAATCAAAGGTGCCACCCTCATATAGTTTCAATTATCCTTTAAGTTTTATAAAACACATTTTCCTTAAATGGTGTGTCTGCCTTCATAGATAGCCCTAGGTTCTGTTAGTATCTGCCTTGTACAATATTATTTTACCCAATGAGTAAGACTACAGTTTGAGATCCTCTATATATTTCTGACTGTGGCTTTTGCATCCAAGCAGTCTGAATGATGCATGAATGTTAGTACTACCATCAGTGACAAAAAAAAAAACACTGTATGAAGAGCTGTCAGTAAAATGTACAAAGAGACTGAAAATTTCCACCAAGCTGAATTTTTACTATTTATTTCTGCTTAAAAGCTAGTCATAAATGGATTGAAATTCAACTGGTTCAACAGGGACTGACTGAGATTCAATAATTTTATGGGCAGGCTGATTGTGCCCAAGTTTATTAATCAATTGACTTGAGTACAACCAGCTTGTCAGATTTTTTACATTCAATTACTGCTGTGAGCTATAGTCATAGTTTCAGGAAAGAAAATTGGGCCTTCTATAGGCTGCTTAAGGCTTCTCTTCTCTGTTGTTTCCGTAGATAATGCAGATACTACTATCTGATCCATTTGAAATGTCACTTTTCACTCGCAATATAGGACCAATTAAATTTTAAAAATCATCCTTAATCCTTTCATTCTCCATTTACTCCCATTCTTTAAAATCCTAACATCACTACAGGTCTCCCTCTATCCCAATGAATGTAAATGGTAGACAAATAAGAGTCCATTAAAAATCTCAGACTTCTAAACATCTATTTATGAATAGATGCTATAAACTTTTAGGAGGAAACCAGAGTTGTTCACAAATTCAAAATTTACTTTCATTAATTTCATGAATACACTTCTGTCTTGTGATAATGGAGAGTGCAAAATATGGTGCAGCTCTGCATAGGAACCAATCAGCTTCCATTTTATTTTGTCAAAGCTTAATTGAACACCAGGAGTTAGAAGCTGATTGGCTACCATGCAGAGCTGCACCATATTTTGCACTCTCCAGTTTTAGTAAATCAACCTCAAAATATCTCTCTTTATCAAGCACTTTGATAAACAATCTAGACATACAGTATCTCTTCCCTTTAATTAGTTCCTGTTTCATCTAACAACAAACTACTTTATATGGTTAATTTGGAATTGGACCAATGCTGGTGTTCATCACAGACATTTGAAGACAGTGTAAAATCGGCTGATATTTACAAACCATCCATATATTTAGAGGCGGTTGCCAACCCTGCCTAGGAACAACAATAAATCTTACTGACTGGCATTGACAAGCAGAACATATGCAATATCATGAATTGTGAAAACGAACTGCAAAGTATTCCTCAGATGGTATGGCCTACTAATTTGACTAGTTAAATATTTTTATATTTTAGAGAATCGAATTCCTGGAAATTTTTTTCTTATTTGGTTGGCCTTGTCCCAAAGTTTTCATATATTGCCTTACTAATATATCCTTAATTGAATTTTCTTCTGTAGTTCTCATTGTTTCTATTCCTAACATTCCTAGATCTCTTACATCTTTCTTGTGGACAAATTTACAACTGATAGGTCATCATGGACTTCACTGTTGACTAACTTTAAATGGACTTTCAAAACTAAGCTAGTTTTTGAACAATGAAAATATTTCAGCTACTTTAAATTACAGGATGGAAGATTTCCATTAGGACTAAAATAATTGGCAAACATTAACATCCACTTAGCCATCATACATTTGAACTATTACCTTTTGGGAAATATGCCACAGTATCCAGATTGTTTTAAATATGTCCTCTTTCTACTCACGCTATTGCAACAATATGAAGAGATTACAAGATTTTTTCTTGACAGCAGCAAACATTGTGAATAGACATCAAAGTCCATATATATATTTATATATATTTAAATAATAATAATATATAAATAATCATATAACAAACAGGAAACATCTCTTTTTCAAACCCACATCTCGCGCCCAAAGCGAAAAAAATCTAGAAACCGCTACGCTAAAAATATCTACTTTACAGGGCTACCACGGAAACTCAAATTATAAAACAAAAAAACTATATACAGTTGTGCTCAAAAGTTTACATACACTGGTAGAATTTATGATTTCTTGGCCATTTTTCAGAGAATATGAATGATAACACAAAAACCTTTCTTTCACTCATGGTTAGTGATTGGCTGAAGCCATTTATTATCAATCAACTGTGTTTACTCTATATAAATCATAATGACAACAAAAATTACCCAAATGACCCTGATCAAAAGTTGACGTACCCTAGTAATTTTACACAAAGGGGTTTGAATGGCTATTAAAGGTAACCATCCTGAGTGCGCATCTCCGGCAAGACGCTGTAGCCGGGAGCTCCGCACCGCTCCGGTCCCTTCGCTGGCCCCGCGGCTAATTCCAGCTAGAGGACGGCTCGCACACTGGGCCCCAGCTCTCAGGAACAGAGGGGGACACGACCCATGCACGGATCGGGGGAGAAAACCCCCGCACAGAGGCAACTCTGCTTCGAGTCTCCTCTCCCGGAAGGCCCAAAGATGGCGGCCGCACATGTCGCAAGCAGGACAGAGGAGGTCAGTACAGGGGGGATGTTAACCAGGGAGCATAGCTCTCCCCCCAGAGGATTCAACTCCAGAAGGCCTCCCAGCGGCCCTCCAGGCATCCCCAGCATCCACTGAATTGCTCCTAAGGGGGATGGCTGCTGACTATCTGAACTCTCCCTTACTCAGCACCCCTGGGAGCATCAAGGGCCCTCCTCTCCTTCACGCCTCATCCTCTTTGCCACACATTATGCACCATGACATGAGTCAGCTGCTTAACAGGTTCTCAGAGATGTTATCTGCGGGCCTTATGCAGAATGCAGAGCAAATAACCTCCTCCATTAAAGCTGAGATCACAAGTTTGGGCTCTCGCATAGACATTATAGAACAAACAGTAGACCAGTCCGTGTCCAGAATCGCCCAGAATACTACATGTATACAATCTCTTCAAGACCAACTCAACTCTGCACTTTCCAAAATTGATGAATTGGAAAATAGAAGCAGACGTTACAACTTTCGTATCCAGGGTCTCCCTGAGCCGATTACGGATGTGCAAGGGGCTGTGAAGACCCTAATTAAAAACCTACTACGGGACGTACCAGAACAGAGGCTTGAATTAGATAGGGCACACAGGGCCCTGCAGCTACCTCGCTCTGACGGTCTCCCAAGGGACATTATTGTGAAACCACACCATATTACAATCAAGGAGGAGGTCATGAGGAAGGCAAGAAGCGCTGACAAGCTTACACTTCTGGGCCATCAAATCCAAATCTTTGCAGATATATCACCCTCCACCATCCAGAGGCGACAATCACTTAAACCCCTGCTTACCGTACTGGCACAGAAAGAGGTCAAATATTGGTGGTCCTTTCCTTTTCGTTTGAACTTCCTATATAACAACAAAACCATAGGCTTCGCAAGCTTACAAGATGGTGAAAAAATTCTTGGTCAACTGGGGCTCATCTCCCTAGAAGCAATGGATATATCATCCCCAGGGCAACAAAATACCTCTAAACGGCCCCCCGCCTAGCAGTCCGTCCCTTCCACTTTGGCAGAAACAGAAGCCCAAAAGACAACAATAATCCTTACGTCCACAACGCTGAGGAAGTTCTTTCTACCTGCAGACTTGTTTCTTTGGACCACTAATTTCCTTGTGAGGAGCAGGTGATCCAGCCCTTTTACATCGGGCATCCCTGTGGGAGCCCCCTGGAAACTCCTCATCTGTTCTTCTCCTAATGAGACTGGGTAGAGGAATCCATTTCTGATCGTTAGGGATTGGGTGACGGGGCCAAGGCCTGGTTGTCCATATCGGTTTTTGGCCCCCTCACCTTGTCCTCTTAGCCCTCTTCCTTTTTTCAGGCCCTTCCCTCCCATCCCTAACTGGTCAGTCGTCCCCTGAGTTCAGGGAAATAACATGCATAAGTTCCTTCTTTGCGGACAGATTTGGATTATTCCTTCTGCCCCCCTGAAATACACAGACAGCCCAGTTACAATTCTTCGAGGGTTAAATTGTTACACTTTGCATTCTATTCGAGTAAATATCAGGGGACACCTCCCCAAATAGTTTTCCTGCTGGGAGTTGTTCTCAATTTTATAGGTTTGGTTTTCGTAATATCCATATATGTCCTGTTCATTCCTAAGCCGCAATAGTTTTTGCGCATGCAGCGGGGTGGTAGGGTCAGGGCAGTACTACATGCACCTCCCCCTGCTGAGCTCCAGAGAATGTTCTCTCGGTGCTCCGCGGGTTTGCAACCCAAGTTTGGGCTGCTAGTAGTTTTGACACCCTGTTTTAGGGTACGGAGTGGGGGTGTTTTGCACCAACCCTACTCTTCGGACTTCCTGGCCCCGGATGGGACAGGAACCCCTTTTCCAATTGATACCGTATTGCATCTTCCTTTATGTTATTTCTTCTTCTCTTTCTTCAAGACCCTGCTCTCCTTCTCTTCTCTCTTTTCTTCTCAGGGTCGTTCTTGGCTAATAAATGTTTTCTCTATCTCCTACCAGCTGTCAGAGTGGATGGATGGGCCCTTTTGGCCTGGATCACAGACCCCCCCCCCCGGCTTCCTGGTGGCTCATTCATTGGTCCCCTCCTACACTTTCAAGGTAAGTCATTGGGCTCCTAATACAGTCCTTTCCTCTCGTGTCCATGGCTAACACATACCAACCTAAGCCTTTCTTCAAGGTAATATCCCACAACACACAAGGTCTCAATTCTCCGGTCAAAAGGAGGAAAGCATTTCAGCATTTCCATTCATTAGGCCCAGGGGTGGTCTTTGTTCAAGAGACCCATTTTCCAATTACATATAAACCCTCCTTTTTGCATGCTAAATTCCCATCTTTTTATACGGCGAACGCAGACTGTAAAAAGAGGGGAGTAGCCATACTCTTCTCCAAAAATCTCCCCTTTACCCATTCACTTACAGTCAGAGACCCTGAGGGAAGATACATACTAGTGAAAGGTCTAATAAATGAGGAAGTATACACATTCATCTCTTACTACGCCCCCAATAAGGACCAGACTTCTTTCTTCACTAAACTAGTCAAAAATGTAACACCTCATATGGCAGGGATGATCATAATGGGGGGGGGGATTCAAACGTAGCGTTTGATTACCTATTAGATAAATCAAAGGTTGAGAAACCCCGCCCTAAAAAAACCCCAAAAGAGAGCACAAAGGTAGCACAGGTTTTAAATTCCCTAGGCTTGATAGATGCTTGGAGAGAATTAAATCCCCAATCCAAGGATTACACACACTACTCAGTTCGTCATAGCACCTACGCTAGAATTGACCACATTTTTGTGCCTTCCACGGGGATCCACAGGGCTGTGAGAGCGTTAATTCGCGACACAGTTTGGTCTGATCATTCTTTGGTGTCAATCTCTGTGAGCCTTTCTCCGCCCCCCGGGAGACCTAAATTGTGGAGACTCAATGAATCACTCCTAAGCGACCCTGTTAGGGTCACGATGTTGGAAAACGACATAAAAGAATACTTCACTCTCAATGATAAAACTGACACATCCCTGGGATCCCTGTGGGAAGGTCATAAAGTGGTCCTGAGAGGAAGATTTATACAGTTGGGCACACAGCTGAAAAAAGGGCGTTTATCGGAAATAACTAGACTAGAGGCAGAATTCCAACAGTTAAGTATAAAGCATAAAAGAAACCCTACAAAGGAGATTCGTTCTGATCTGGACAGAATTAAACTAGAACTCAATCTTCAACTAACCACCACAGCTGAAAAACACGTCCGGTGGTCTCAGTGGAAGCTATATTGCCTCAGGGACCAGATCGGCCCTAATCTGGCAACAAAACTTTCCCCCAAATACAAAGCCCCTGCGGCCCCAAAAATTAAGTCATGGGAGGGAACGATCGCCCAAAATCCCCAAAAAATCCTAGAAACTTTTCAGAAATGTTATTCTAAGCTCTATGCTAAGGAACAATCGGACGTTACCAATCACCTTGAGAGGTTTTTAGAAAACATACCCTTACCAAAGCTCAACAAGCACCACCAATCAGTCATGGAGGGACCAATTGCCGAGTCTGAAATCATACAAGTCATTAAAAACTTAAAGACCCGATCCTCTCTGGGCCCAGATGGTTTCCCCAATCTGTACTACCAAAAGTTCGGCCTCACTCTAGCTCCATTTATGGCTAGATATTTCAATTCACTCCAAAAGGGGCAGGACTTGGATTCTGCCTCCAATCTAGCATTTATCTTGGTGATCCCAAAACCAGACAAGGATCATGGGGATGTGTGTAATTACAGACCGATCTCCCTTATCAATAGTGACATTAAGATCATGACCAAAATATATGCTAACTGATTGGCCTCCTTCATAAACAGCTATATTGATAAAGATCAGGTAGGTTTCATCCCTGGGAGGCAAGGTCCAGACTAGGTCAGGAGAACCATAGACTTAATCTCACTAATGAGGTCGGGTTGGGGGAAAGATAACCCACAGGCAGGTCTCGTCATATCGATCGATCTACATAAGGCATTTGATACGGTCTCCTGGCAATATCTGTTTACGTTACTGAAATGGTGGGGATTTGGACCAAAGTTCCTGGGAGCCCTGGAGGCTCTGCACTCTCAGCCTTCGGCAAAAATAAAATTCCAGGGGTATGTTTTAGAATCCCTTCCCATAAAACGGGGCACGCGACAGGGATGCCCTCTTTCCCCACTGCTATTTGCAATAGCTATAGAAACACTGGATATAACTATTAGGGAAAATCAGGACATACAGGGGGTAAGTTGTGGTCAGAAGACCCACAAATGCGGGTTGTTTGCCGATGACCTCCTCCTCTTTGTTACGGGCCCCTTGGTCTCAATCCCCAATCTTCTCAGACTACTGACAGAATTTGGTCAAATTTCAGGATTAAGGGTCAACACCACTTAATCGATGGCTATGAATGTCTCTGTCCCCCCCCCCTTGATGAGCATCCTTAAGAACAATTTCCCCTTCACTTGGGTTGAGAAATCCATCCCATACTTGGGTATCAATATTCCTCCCTCCTATGATCAAATATGCAACGTTAACTATCCCCCCCTTTTCAAAACACTAAATCAAGATCTTCTTTCCTGGTCCAAACAGAATCTCTCCTGGATAGGTAGAATCCACGCAGTGAAGATGACTCTACTCCCTCGAATTCTTTACTATTTCCGATCACTTCCTATTCCCCTTTCTAAAAGTAAACTAGCAGGTATGCAAGCAGCAATCACCCAATTAATTTGGGGAAAAAAGGGGAACAGGCTCACAAACAGTACTTTCTTTAGACCCAAGAGGAAGGGTGGCCTGGGGTGCCAATTTATGGTGGTACTTCCAGACAGCCCAACTGGCCCAAATTTCTATAATACACTCAACAGGAGAAAAAACAGATTGGACTAATATAGAGAGACAAGCCACCCCTAGAAATACGTTACACTACTTACTCTGGTGTGATCCCAAATTAAGACCTTCCATACTCACACCTACACTCTCACAATCTTTGGCTTTGAGTGATAAACTCCGTAAACATACAACCCTAATATCACCCTGGCTTCCACTATCCCACATTTTCCATAATCCAAGATTCCCCCCAGGGAAAGACGTGAAAGCTTTTCTATGGTGGATAAATAAAGGCCTCTATAGGATTGGACATTTTTTCAATGTGGCAGGTCCCCTTTCCCTCAAACACTGTAGTGAAAAATTAGAAATGCCACCCTCAGAATCCTTCCGTTTCTCCCAACTTTCGCATTTCCTACACTCTCTACAATCCAGCAAGCGTGACCCTCTTACAGTCACTTATTACGAACAGTGGTGTGCTAAGCTAGCGGACATGATGGGGGAATCTCTCTCATCTATGCTGCTCTGGCCGAACCGCAGAGCAAGACAAAATACATGGCAAGATGTGAAGGAGACCTTGACTTCCAGTGGGACCAGGACACTTGGCATTGCGGTTTCCTGGGAGCCACCAAGGGGGTCCACAACATCTCCTTACTTGAAACCAATTTGAAAGCAATAACCAGGTGGCACCTTTATCCTTTGCGCCTATCGAAAATGTTTCCTTCCTCCTCTCCCCTTTGCTTTAGGGACTGTGGCCACATGGGGACGCTGCTCCATGTCCTCTGGGAATGTCCACGAATAAGGGGTTATTGGAACCGCACTTTTCAGATCATTAGACAGACAACAGGTGCTCAGGTTAAACAAGATCCGGTGATTGCCCTCCTTAATCAGAAAATTCCCAATATCAGTAAGAATTCACAAACTCTGATAAGTCTAATCCTAGTCGGAGCGAAAATAACAATTACTAAGGCTTGGAAAAAACATTCGGTTCATACAAGCCAGGCAGTCAGAAAGATTTCTTGGATTTTGGTTCAAGAGAAAAATTTTCACACAATAAATGATTCAATTAAGAAATTTGAAGCAATCTGGGAACCATGGGCCTTGTACGTGGGCATCCCTATTTGAGGATAGGTCTGTCTCTAGGTCCAAAACAACTACTTTAAGTACCTCACCACTCTGACAGCTGTTGAGATTCCTTGAAACGCCTTCCTGTTCTTTTCACCTTCTCCCTCTGTTCTGTCTTCCCCTCACTTTCCGCTTGACTTTCTCTTCTTCCTCCCCTCCTGGAATTTCAGTTCCCCAGATCACTCTGTGGACACATGAATCCCCCTCCTCTGGACGATTCCAAAGCCTTAACGTTACTATTTGTGGATCCTGGACTAGGTCTCGCTGAGAGGAGTGGTGAATGAGTAATTATAGCCTCAAGGAGCTCTAGGTTAGAAATTCAGTTTATTTTTGGTTTAAGTCTTGTTATCTACACTCAAGTTGGCATTTCTGAATATAACATTTTGCTGATAATTATTATCTCAGGATGGGACTGCTTCTCCGCTATCCCTGGTGGAGCCCGGCCTTTCCGATTTATTCTGGGCCAAGGCCCGGTGGGAGGATGACCCGAAGTGGAATGTAGGAGTTGTGGGAGTGCCTTCCTTCCGGTCTACAGTAAGTTCCCAATTGGGGTGATCGGAGGGTGGGCCCCAGCAGACTTGCTCCGCCGCTCAGGCTAGTTCCTGGGTCGGGCCTTAACATGTTTTTTTTTGAGGGCAGGGTCCCCGCTAGGAGGGGGAGAAGCATTCCGTATATTTGCCTTATCGGTTAGGTATTCTTTATGTACACAAGTTTGAGATATGCAGGCTTTAGTGTGCTCTGTTGTTTGTGGCTTATCTTTGTAAATCCTCATTCTTCTCAATATTATACCGCCATTGTTTTCTATAACAAATTGAAAGTTCTCCCTAGAGGGGATGATCTGTTTATGTTTTTCTGTTTTCTCTTACATATCAATAAAAATATTGAAATTAAAAGTAACCATCCTCACCTGTGATCTGTTTGCTTGTAATTTGTGTGTGTGTATAAAAGGTCAATGAGTTTCTGGACTCCTAAAAGACCCCTACATCTTTCACTCAGTGCTAAACTGATGTTTCTGGATTCTAAATCATGGGGAAAGCAAAATAATTGTCAAAGGAGCTGTGGGAAAAGGTAGTCGAACTGTATAAAACAGGAAAGGGATATAAAAAGATATCCAAGGAATTGAGAATGCCAATTAGCAGCGTTCAAACTCTAATCAAGAAGTGGAAGATGAGGGGTTTTGTTGAAGACCAACTAAAATTTCAGCCACAACTGCCAGGAAAATTGTTCGGGGTGCAAAGGAAAACCCACAAATAAGTTCAGGATTCTCTGAAAACATGTGTTGTAGCTATTTCAAGATACACAATAAGGAAGCACTTGAAGAAAGATGGGCTGCATGGTCGAGTCACCAGAAGAAAGCCATTACTACGCATATGCCACAAAGTATCCCACTTACAATACTCCAAATAACACAGAGACAAGCCGCAAACCTTCTGGCACAAAGTCATTTGGAGTGATGAGACCAAAATTTAGCTTTTTGGCCACAAACATAAACTCTACATTTGGTGAGGAGTCAACAAGGCCTGTGAAACACGGAGGTGGATTGCTGATGTTTTGGGAATGTGTGAGCTGCAAAGGCACAAGAAATTTGATCAAAATTGATGGCAAGATGAATGCAGTATATTATCAAAAAATACTGGAGGAACATTTACATTCATCAGCCATGAAGCTGCGCATGGGACGTACTTGGACATTCCAACATGACAATGATCCAAAACACAAGGCCAAGTTGACCTGCCATTGGCTATAGCAGAATAAAGTGAAGGTTCTGGATTGGCCATCTCAGTCTCCTGACCTCAATAACATTGAGCCACTCTGGGGAGATCTCAAATGTGCAGATCATGCAAGACAGCCCAAGAATTACCAGGAACTGAAGGCTTTTTGCCAAGAGGAATGGGCAGCTTTATCATCTGAGAAGATAAAAAGCCTGATCCACAAATACCACAAAAGACTTCAAGCTGTCATTGATGTTAAAAGGGGCAATACACAATATTAAGAACTGGGGTGTGTAAACTTTTGATCAGGGTCATTTGGGTAGTTTCTTTTGTCATTGTGATTTAAAAAGAGTAAACACAGTTGATTGATAATAAATGGCTTCAGCCAAACACTAACCATCAGTGAAAGAAAAGTTTTTGTATTCTCATTCATATTCTCTGAAAAATGGTCAAGAAATCATAAATTCTGCTAAGGTATGTAAACTTATAAGCACAGCTGTATCTATATGGAACCAACTCTTAACAAACAAACTTTTTATTTATGGAGTCATTTTAAAGACACAAAACACATATTAAAAACATTGGTATACCTAATAAGAAAAGTCTACCTTAAACAATCCTTCTGATAGAAAAATGCATGACTACATCCTAAAGTATAAGTATATAAACTGATGCATAGTAATAAAAGTATTAATGAACTATAACATAAAAAACAAGGATGTATTAATCACATAGAAAGAGTGGTGGTGCTCTCTCAAGATACCAAAGTTTCTTGAATGCTTGCTTGCACAAATGTTGTTGGTCTTGGAATGAATGAAAATGGCTGTAAAGCAATGAATCATATATATACTAGGTGATCCACTTTATCCATGAAAACACTGCAATTATAAACTTTAATTTAAACTCAGAAAGATTTCATCAGCAGTTTTATGTATTGCTGGAAAGAGAAGGAAATTCTCAAAGGCAACTATATGGGATCATTTAAAAGACCCTTTGTTGGCATGATATTCCATACATAATAGTTGCATAATTAAAATGGATTTAGCATGTTGGGTTGATATAGCCAGTCTGTGAATACTATATAGACCAGTGTTTCCCAACCCAGTCCTCAAGGCACACCAACAGGTCATGTCTTCAGGATTTCCATTATTTTGCACAGGTGATTTGATCAGTTTCACTGCCTTAGTAATTACCACAGCTGTTTCATCTGAGGGAAATCCTAAAAACATGACCTGTTGGTGTGCCTTGAGGACTGGGTTGGGAAACACTGATATAGACTATACAGGGACCACCAAGACCACATACAGAGCCTTGAAAAAGCATTCATACCCCTTGACATTTTCCACATTTTGTCATGTTACAACTTACAACCAAAAACAAAGCTGTATTTTATTGTGATTTTATGTGATAGACCAACACAAAATGGCACATAATTGTGAAGTAGAAGGAAAATGATAAAAGGTTTTCAAAAATTTTCACAAATAAATATGTGAAAAGTGCGGTGTGCATTTGTATTCAGCCCCCCTGAGACAATACTTTGTAGAACCACCTTTCGCTGCAATTATAACTACAAATCTTTTTGGGGGTGTTTCTATCAGCTTTGCACATCTAGAGAGTGACATTTTTGCCCATTTTTCTTTGCAAAATAGATCAAGCTCTGTCAGATTGGATAGTCAATTCTTGCCACAGATTCTCAATTGGATTTAGGTCTGGACCTTGACTGGGTCATTCTAACACATTAATATGCTTTGATCTAAACCATTCCATTGTAGCTCCATTGTAGCTCTGGCTGTATCTGCCTGCATATTTAGGGTTGTTGTCCTGCTGGAAGGTGAACCTCCACCCCAGTCTCAAGTCATTTGCAGACTCTAACAGGTTTTCTTCTAGGATTGCCCTGTATTTGGCTCCATCCATCTTCCCATCAACTCTGACCAGCTTCCTTGTCCCTGCTGGAAAAAGCATCCCCACAATATGATGCTGCCACCACCATGTTTCAGAGTGGGGATGGTGCATTCAGGGCAATGTATATTATTAGCTTTTTGCCACACATAGGGTTTTGCTTTTAGGCCAAAAAGTTTAATTTTGGTCTCATCTGACCAGAACACCTTGTTCCATGTGTTTGCTGTGTCCCCCACATGGCTTCTTGCAAACTGCATGAGGGGCTTCTTATGGCTTTCTTTCAACAGTGGCTTTCTTCTTGCCACTCTATCATAAAGCCCAGATTTGTGGAGTGCACGACCAATTGTTGTCCTGTGGACAAATTCTCCCACCTGAGCTGTGGATCTCTGCAGCTCCTCTAGAGTTACCATGGGCCTCTTAGCTACTTCTCTGATTAATGGTCTCCTTACCCGGCCTGTCAGTTTAGGTAGATGGCCATGTCTTGGTAGGTTTGCAGTTGTGCCATACTCTTTCCATTTTCAGATGATGGATTGAACAGTGCTCTGTGAGCTGTTTAAAGCTTGGGATTTTTTTTATAGCCTAACCTTGCTTTAAACTTCTCCACAACTTTATACCTGACCTGTCTGGTGTGTTCCTTGGTCTTCATGATGCTGTTTGTTCACTAAGATTCTCTAACAAGCCTCTGAAGGCTTCACAGCTGAATTTATACAGAGATTAAATTACACACAGGTGGACCCTATTTACTAATTAGGCAATTGGTTCCACTAGATTTTAGCTAGGGGTATCAGAGTAAAGGGGGCTGAATGCAAATGCATGCCACACTTTTCAGATGTTTATTTGTAAAAAAAATTGAAAACCATAATTGTCCTTCCACTTCACAATTATGTGCCACATTGTGTTGGTCCATTACATAAAATCCCAATAAAATACATTTTACGTTTTTGGTTGTAAACTGACAAAGTAAGAAGGCCGACCATTGGTCGGCCTGTATTTGTAGGAGGAGTCTGGCATATTTAAGCCAGCCTCCCCCTACCCATAGGACGGTGGTTCTCGTGGCGGGCGGTTCCTCATGCTGGCGTCATTTCCGGTTCCAGTCTTCAGACACACGGCATCGTTCTCTTAGACAGTCTGCAAGGTTGCATCCGCCGTGGAGGGGGTAAGCCAGGCTGGGGAGCCTCGCACACTGCAGGTCTCCCCGGTCATATTACGATTCACTGCAGGGGGGGCACGAGCGCAACGACGCAGTGACAGCTCGGCATGGACAAATAAGGGTGTATGTGTAATACAGAGCAGAGGGGGATTAAAACCTTTACCTTACCTCACCCCCTGTACTCCCAGCTCTCAGCACGTTTCTCACACTGGCCACTGCTCAGCAACATTCCCTCCTGAGGCTCTGCGGGCCGCCATGCTAAGGATTTCAGGGCTACAGCTTCCATAGACATGCAATTGGACCTGTCATCCCGAGTGCTGATGTTCGCATTCTCAGCACTGGTTGTGTGCCTCCTATGGTGCGCACTGCATCCGGTCCCATGTGGTCGTTGGTGGATGCGGTTCTTTGAGGCTGTGCTGCATTTCATCTTGTCGTGGCTGCATTGCCCAGCGGGTTCGGTTCCCTGATGGGGGCGGTGCAGGGGCGGAGTCAACGGGCAGGGCAGTGGTTAGCAGGCTGGGCCTGGGTCCTGTCACTTGGCCACCGGAAAAAAAAAAAAAGGGGGGGGATACAGACATAAGTTAAGGAGTATGGTTTATACACATGCATCCATGCACATGCCACTGGAGAAGGTGCTATGCTTTTTTTTTTTTTTTTACTTCATAGGGACGCCACTGTCACTAGGGGCATTCCATACCCAGATTACTTTTTGTTTCGCTTTTTATGTTGCGATCTCTGTCATTTAAAAAAAAAAAAAAAAAAAGAAGGGGGAGGGTTTGACCCACTTTACTGACTCTGGGACTTTACGACGAACACCTCTGTGGGGTTTGGGAGGGGGAAGAAAAAAAAAAAAAAAAAA
>BLSH010474788.1:173124-196181 GCA_018402905.1 Glandirana rugosa | reverse complement strand
AAATAGGCTCTGGGGATCATACGGATTGCTGGAAGGACGCATGACGAACGGGCATTCTAGTGAGACTCTTTTTCTTATATGATGTTGGTCTGACCCATCTCTTTACGCTAATATGTACTTTACTCAGGACGGGAGGTCGCACCGGGTTGCACCCGTACCTCCGCCTTACTTTACTTTTTGTAAAAAAAAAAAATATAACAGGAAGAGGCACCGGGTCAACCCGCTTCTCTGTTTGTTTTACGGGAGGCTGCAGGAGAGGGGGGGAAAAGGCTATTTGGGGACTTTGGACATGGCCTCGTTCGGATGGATCTTATGATTGGACTACCCTACTTTTGGTTACTACTGGTGCGCAGGATTGGACTTGGTGGGGATAATCTGGCGCCATGCCTACGCCTGACACCTTGGTTGAAATACTGACAACCCTTTTTCCTTTCTTGTTATCATCTTTACATCGCTTTACGGGGAGAACGACGCTCTTTACTTTACTGGCTCTTTACATACGGTGTAACAGTTTTCATCCCATCAGGTTAGTATTCTAGGTAGGCTTGCTCCGGTACAGGTTTCAGGGGTTTATCGGAAAAGGGGGGGAGAGGACGTCGGAGGGCATTTTGTTTGTCTCTTCGCCCAACTGGGCCACGGAGAAGGACAATATAAAAAAAAAAAATGTTTTTCATTTCATTCCGCCTCCATGCCCACGTTGGGCCACGCTGGAGGGCAGGACTCATTTCATGTATAATCGCATTTCTCTACCCAGTCTGGTTGTAGTATATTCTTTTTCTCAGAGTGATCTTACGGGCAAGCAGTACGCAGGAAGGTCGTTAGGCATACTAGGGGTCTCGGATAAAGAGGTAAGGCTTTAGGGCGGGTTAAGGTCACTCAGTGTCACATGATAACAGTCGTTTCAGTACGTACTTCTTTTCCCAAAGCAGGAGCAAGCCTTTGAAGGTGGCCTTGGTCGTCCAGTTATGCACAGGTCAGTATGTTCCATTTTTCCCAGGGGCGGTCAGAAGGGCGCTCACAATCCATACTGGGTCAGGCACCTTCATTCAGGCTGGGGGTCCACTTTTGGTAAGTGCACGTCACGACCCAACATACTGGGGCACGCCATTTCACAGTATCATCAGGTTGGATCAAGTCACAGGCACCGGGAGACGGCTATGCGGTCATGGGGGCACGTCTTCATCAAGCTTTCTCTTGTTTATTAGGACATGTCTCAGGCAGAGGACATCGGGGAATTCCCATCAGTACCTCCATCACCGGCCAGAAGCTCGGCCCAGGGAGGATCACCATCGCTCAGGACATGGACAGTCCCTAGGTTGATGGCGGAGCTACAGCGCAGAGGCATCCCTTACCCAGCGTCGGCCCGGAAAGCAGAATTATTCAGACTTTTGTTTCCACCAGCCTCCGGTCCTGACCCTGAACAGGTCACTTTACATTCAGTGGCCTTGTCACTGGCACAGATACATTCCACCTTGGACTCCCTCGTATCATCCGGGCTGGAGCTCAGGTCCAGAGTAGAAGCTCTGGAAAACCGGGTCGTTCCTGCTCCACCAGGGCCGGGGCAGCCTAGTCTCCCTCCAGCGCCTCCTGAGGAGGGCAGTCCAGCTGTTGCCATCCCAGGGACGTCAGGTAATAGTTCAGGGACTCCCGCTTTAACTCCAGCCCATTTTGTTCCAAGCAATCTGAGGAAAGACATCTTGGAAGGCAAGGATGTCAACCTGGCCTCACTGTTGATTGCAGCACATGATGTGGCCGACAACAGGTCTTACGCCTGCGGGGATGTGTCAGTCGTGGTTAAAACTAGGGACCTCAGATTAAATCGTAAATTATCCATCCCGGAATTCGTGCTGGCTCTTAGCACATTCAGAGACGTTATCTGTTCAGCCCAGCCCAACAGAAGGGAAGAGTTGGACCTCTACGCGGTGGTAGAGTTGGGGCAAAAGTATGGTGGGTCAGCGTTCTATGACTACCACCGGTCCTTTTCGGCCAAAGCTGCAGCCATATTTGCACAACACCACGTCACCATTTCTTGGGGATCGGTGGACACGGAGCTCTTTTGCAGGCATTTTGCGGGACTAAGAGCTCCTGTTTGCGGTACCTGTCAGTCATCCACGCACACCACATACTGGTGTCCCAACTTAGAACCAGCTACCACATCCGGCATCTGCAGGCCAGGATCAAGTTTTTCCCCCGCACCAGCCACCAGTGACCCTCGGGACAAGCTGGGCCGGCCCATTCGGTTTTTGGGGAGGTCCCAAATTTGCAATAACTTTAATCAAGGCTCTTGTAATTATAACCAATGCAGATTGCTCCATGTATGCTCTGATTGCTTCAGGGCCCACCCCAAATCGGCATATCTGTCAAAACAGCCTAAGGGGTCCTGACTAAGCCTACTGAACGTACAACATCTACAACAGTGCTTGGTAGGTCATCCTTCGGAGGCGACCGTCACATTTCTGGTCGAGGGTTTTTTGGGGGGTTTCCATACAGGGCTTATCACCTTGCCCCAGAGTTTGTTTGAATGCAGGAATTTATTATCAGCCGCGGCACATTCAGAAGCCGTGGACCGCCTGCTCCAAGACGAGCTTTCCAAAAGATTCATTATCGGCCCATTTTCTTCCCCCCGTTTGATATATGGAGAGTCAGCCCCATTGGTATTGTGCAAGGGAAATTTTCCAATAAATTAAGATTGATTTACGACTTGTCCACGCCTCATTGTTCCAAGGTCCGTAGTATAAATTCCCTCATACCATCGGAAGAATTTTCCCTCAAGTATGCCTCAGTGGACCAGGCTATTCAAAGCATCATTAGTCTTGGGGTGGGTACTTGGCTTTCGAAAGCTGACATCACTGATGCTTTCAAGCTACTACCTATCAAACCGGCGTTATGGCAGTGGCATGGTATCAGATGGCGGGAAGCTTATTATTTCACTACTAAACTCACGTTTGGTTCTAAAAGCAGCCCTTGGCTTTTTGACACCTTCGCGCAAGCCCTGTGCTGGATCCTGTCGGTTAAGGAAGGGTGTCAGGAGGTAATACATTATCTTGATGATTTTTTGTTATTAGAAAACGGCAGTCAGGTCCCCAGGGATCTACAAAAGTTAATCAACTTATTTTCCATTCTCAATGTTCCTCTCTCGGACAAGAAGGTGGAGGGGCCTTCTAAAGTTTTGGTTTTCCTAGGGATCAAATTAGACTCCCAACTGATGCAAGCCAGCTTACCACCTGACAAGTTGGATAGGATCAGGAGCAGGATTCACGCGTTTACGGTTTCCCAGGTCTGTACCAGGGTGGAACTTCAGTCGCTTCTGGGCGTGTTAAACTTTGCCATGAGGATCATCCCTCAGGGCAGGTCTTTCGTGTCAAGATTACTGGCTCTTCTGCCACTGGCATCTGACTCCTCTACCAGGATCAGGCTGGACGCGGCCGCGTTAGCCGATCTTGGGATGTGGGATCAGTTCTTGCAGCACTGGAACGGGGTGGCCATGTTCATCCCGGCGGCTTCAGACGCATCGCCCAGGGTTACATCCGATGCAGCCGCCACCAGAGGTTACGGGGCCATTTTTAATAGTCATTGGCTTGCCGGCCCCTGGCCTAAAGAAGTTAACGATATTCCAGGCTTTCATAGCTCGTCCTCTTTGTTCGAGATCTATCCCATTGTGGCCGCAGCTCAGACCTGGTGACACATGTGGTCCGGACAGACCGTGGTCTTTTATTCAGATAACCAAGCTTTGGTAGAAATTATCAACAGAGGCAGGTCTAGTTCCTTAGCTGTCATGTCGTTTCTGCGTAGGTTGATCTGGCTTTCACTTCAAGGGAATTTTCACATTCACTGCATTTTTTTATCTGGCACGGAAAACTCCTTCCTTTTTCCAGCAGGTTCCTGGGGCAGACATCTTGCCCACCCCATGCCCGGAACTTCCCCAGCTCAGGATGGATTGAACAACTTGCTATCCGGTGCTAGGGGTCTGATGGAGGCTTCCCTCTCCGCGAATACCAGGAGGGCCTATGGCGCAGCCTGGCAGGCGTTTCAGTCTTTTCGGAATTTACATCCAGTGGCGGATTGGTGCAGCATCGAATACCTGTTGGCTTTTTTTTTTTTTGCCACTCACAGTTGCGGTTATCACACACTACCATCAAGACGTACCTGGCCGGTATACAACATTTTGCGGGTCTCATGTTCCCACATAGGCCTTCATTGTTCTCAGCTCACCCTATCAAGGCTATCTTGAGAGGGATTCAGAAGGTTAACTCACCAATACCTACCACTAGACTGCCGGCCACGGGGACCTTATTTCGGCAATTGTCCTTCATGCTGGACAATCATCCGTTCGGCGCCGCAGACAGTCTGGTGATCAAAGCGGCCATGTACTTGGCCTTCTACAGTTTCCTAAGACCTAGTGAGTTCTCAGGCACCGGCAATGGTCGGCCCTTGGCGATCAATCAACTCATCAAACGGCACGACCATTTCCAGCTCAATTTAGCAACGTGCAAAACACAGCAGACCGGTGCAGGGACCGCGATCATATACTTTCGTACCAACAACTCATGGTGTCCGTTCGAGGTGCTGGTAGCGTTACAGTCTCTATTGCTAGGGGCTCATAGTGAAGGCCCGCTACTGCCTTTTCGGGGCTCGCATCTCACTACACCACAGTTCATCAAGCATGTTCGCATATTGCTCGGTAGATGTGGTGTCAACCCCAAGCAATACACCGGGCATTCTTTCAGGATTGGAGCCGCATCCGCAGCTTCCCGGCAAGGCATCCCTGCACATATTATTAGGAAATTGGGCAGATGGAAGTCAGCATGTTACATGAGGTATATACCTGAACCACATGTTGAGATGGCCAGGGCCTTTTCGAGGTTAGCAGAATGAGTGATTACTATGTATGGTGCATATATAAATAAATATTCTTGCTTCAACCTAACAGTGTCTTTTTTCCCACTTTAGGCATACTATACACGTGACCAGGGCACTCCGCAGGTCACATTGTCCTCCCGACACTCATTTCACACGATTTCAGACGGCCAACTCCGAGTACAAGTAAGAAGGCCGACCATTGGTCGGCCTGTATTTGTAGGAGGAGTCTGGCATATTTAAGCCAGCCTCCCCCTACCCATAGGACGGCGGTTCTCGTGGCCCCACCCTCCCTATTCCCCTTCTTCAGAGGTTATCATTATCATTATGCTTGGTATGCCCACTTTATGCGTACTATACACGTGACCAGGGCACTCCGCAGGTCACATTGTCCTCCCGACACTCATTTCACATGATTTCAGACGGCCAACTCCGAGTACAAATGTGGAAAATGTCAAGGGGTATGAATACTTTTTAAAGGCACTGTATACTTGGTTTGCACATTATCCTCGGGTCTCCGGGTGGATTTAACCGGTAATCTATAATACAGAGGAATGTCCACACACAGGTTTCTGCAAGTACCACCATCACCACATATGCTTGGCTTACATATCACCCATATTGCTAAGAGCCTATTAAATAAATAATCATAATAAACATAAGTTCACTCACTCTCATGAGACTTTATTCTATGTGCAAAGCCCAAAGTCCATCCATCAAAGAATACCACCACAGGATCAATGGGAGAGAAAAAAGTGTCTGGCCGGTTTCATTGGTATCCCTACTTTCTTAGAGACTTTATCGAAAATCTTTATTTTACAATTAAAATGTAATACAGGGAGCACAATGACACTGGCCACAGAACACTGTGAGTATGTTAAAGAGAGAGCAAACCAGAAGCTGTTTGCTCTCTTCCTCTGACCTACACATCATATGACCTTGCCCAAATATAACAGGTAAAGAGAGAAATATATTTACCTGACTTTAACAAATTAAATATTGTAACATTTTTGTTTTTTAGTCATGAACATACTAAAACAATACCAGCAAAAACACAATGCATTCACATTATTGTAAAACGTGAACCTTTAATACTGTAAGTGTATTTGTGTACTACATTTGTGCACGTATTTCTGAGCTGCAGAATTTCCTACTTGTTTACCTCGTACAGATGGTCACTAACTTTTCTCAAAAATCTATTAGGAAGTGTTAGAATTCTGAAGTAATGACTGCCAAATGTAAGAAATGTAAATGCAATTAAGCCCGGCCTGGATTAATTCAATTGTAATGAGGAATGGAAAAGAACATTACATGCACAAATACAAGCAGCTTCTAATTTACAGAAGTGATCCAAAATTACTGATGTTTGCTAAATCCTGCAGCGTCATTGCCTATTGAACAAATAGTTTGCTGCTGTTCGGCAAGTTTTGACTTCTCGGTGCCTATTATCTCTGCCCAGGGTGGCTTATTATGCTGATGTTCTGAGTCAGTGCATTACGTATTTTTAACACTAAGGTGGTTTTATATCTGCAAAGTGCCATGCAGTTGTGGAGGTCATGGAGATTATAGAATTGATTAAAGACATTTTTGCATGTGTGCTTTAACACACATTGGTAGAACCAAAACTCATGTACCACTTAGCCCATAGCAAGCTTTTGTGATAGTCGTGTTAAACTGTTTCACTGCCTTGTTAACCTAACTATTTCATTACATTGACTTTTTTCTCTTGCTTTAGAAGTACATTCCAGCCAGACATGAAATTTCTGTATTTACACTGACCCTGGGGAATAGTCTACCACTTCAATGGCTTTCATTTTCATCCAGGCATTCATTTTGTTCAGCTGGCTGTATGCTAGATAATTCTTATATTTTCTTGAGTTCCTTTTCTTAGCTAAATCCTGAGTATAAGCTTACAAAATGCATCTAATAGTGTTCAATGGTCCCAGAGTTACAATCCCTCTTAGCCCACTAACCTCTTGTACATGTACTAGAGTATGAGAAGGAGGTTTCATTACAGACATTTCCAGGCTGGCTACAGACTTGGGCAGGCCATACATTATGCAATTGTCTTTCCTTTAACCGCGCGTTGAAGGAAAGGAGATTGCTTGTTTCCCCACCAACACAGTCAGTGTTGATGGGGAAATCCCTCCCTCAGTGCTATTATGTTCTGCCAGTGGGGAGGGCAGGAAAACTTCCCCGCCAACATAATACAAGAATCACTGCTGGCTGCTGTAGCTAATTGATTGATTTTACTTTTAGCCTAAAACTGGTCTTTAGTTAATAATAATTAAAGAGTATCTTAATCCAGAAACAAAAATATAATGCAGTTTACCAGTTCTTAGATGTGGTGACTGCATTAAAGTGAAGTGCTCCTGGCTCCTCCCCCTCAAGCAGTGCCCCCAAATAAAGCTGCTTTCCCTGGGGGCACCACTGCGTGCTCGCTCCCGAGAGGCTGCTCTATGCATCCATAAGACGTATAGAGCTGTGGTTCGGCCTCACCCCCCACTCTCTCCTCATTGGCTCACTGTCTGTGATTGACAGCAGTAGGAGCCAATGGGCTGCTATCTCAGTCAATGAGGTGAGAGAGTCCCCATACAGCCAAGTCTATCGTGAACACCGATGAATCGGAAGGGGCTCAGGCAAGGATTGGAGGGGCTGGGAGGAAGCCGCTGCACACAGAAGGTTTTTTTACCTTTATGCATAAAAGGCATGAAGGTAAAAAACTTCAGCCTTTACAACCACTTTTAGTTTCTTTTCTAGACTTTTTTTCCTTAATTTTGACTTAATGGTCCTACCAGTAGCACACTTCCTAACACAAGAACAAATGGAGCGCTGGATTCAGATTTCCTAAGGGTGACGGAAATTGTCACTGGACAACCTAGATCTGGTTCGATAGCCCTCCCCAAAATGGGGACTGCTCTCTTGAACAGGAAAAGGACCCAGACTTGCGAATCCATATAATTCGAAGAGAGTGCTAAACAAACGTCCAAAGTAATTTATAATATTGATTCATAGAATAACGCCAACACTTTTAGGGGCAAAACACACTCCCCCTTCCTTTATTAGGACTTAAGAATTGTGAATGTGCCACTTGCCACCTGCCCACTGTCAAATGATGGAGAGGCAGTGCGGCTCTCATTATGGGACAATGCCATATGACATTGCCCAGAACGACCGCTCTTGTGCATCCACGGGGCCTGTTCCTAGGACATGGTGACCATGTGATTGGCTGTGTCCAATCACATGTAAATACGGAAGTGTCGGTAATCGGCTCTTCTCGCTTCACACTGACAGAGTGTGTGGCGAGGAGAGCTGATCAGCGGAATCTCCTAGCAAGGGACACAAGGACAGGTGATCAGGGCACTGTGCTGTACTGTATTACAGTAGAGCCCAAGCAGCGTCCATCAGTGCCACCAGTCAGTGCCCATCAGTGCTGCCTTTCAGTGCCCATAAGTGCCTGCTCATCAGTGCGGCCGATCAATGTCCATTAGTGCCTCCCATCAGTGCCACCCATTAGTGTCACCCATCAGTGTGAATCAGTGCCGCCCATCAGTGCCCATCAGTGCCGCCTATGTGTACAGCCTATCAGTGCCCATCAGTGCCACATATCAGTGTCCATCAGTGCCACCTATCAGTGCCCACCAATGCCACCCATCAGTGCCACCTATCAGTGCTCATCAGTGCCACTTATCAGTGCCACCTATCAGTGCCCATCAGTGCCACCTATTAGTGTCACCCATCAGTGCGAATCAGTGCCGCCCATCAGTGCCCATCAATGCCGCCCATGTGTACTGCCTATCAGTGCCCATCAGTGTCGCCTATCAGTTCCCACCAGTGCCACCTATCAGTGCCAATCAGTGCCGCCTATCAGTGCCCACCAGTGCCACCTATCAGTGCCAATCAGTGCCACCCATCAGTGCCACCTATCAGTGCTCATCAGTGCCTTATATCAGTGCCACCTATCAGTGCCCATCAGTGTCACCTATCAGTGCCCACCAATGCCACCCATCAGTGCTCATTAGTGCTGCATATCAGTGTCACCTATCAGTGCCCATAAGTGTGGCATATTGGTGCCTCCTCATCAGTGCCACTAATCAGTGCCCATAAGTGCCACCTCATCAGTGCCCATAAGTGTAGCCTAGCAGTGCTCATCAGTGCAGCCTCATCAGCGCACATCAGTGAAGGAGAACAATTACTTATTTCCAAAATGTACTGACAGAAACTAAGAAAAAAGATTTTTATGAACATTTTTGGTCTTTTTTCTTTTTTTTTTTAAGGAAAAAATAAAAAAAACCCAGGGTTGATTAAATACCACCAAAAGAAAGCTCTATTTGTGTGAAGAAAATGATTAAAAATGTATTTGGGTAAAGTGTTGCATGACCGTGCAAATGTCATTCAAAGTGTGACAGTGCTGAAAGCTGAAAAATGGCCTGGGCAGGAAGGGGATGAAAGTGCCCTGTATTGAAGTGAGCAGATACCTAACAAATTTATGATTTACTGCTTGGAGCACTTTCAGGAAGGCAGGTTACACCAGTGTTAGTGAATGCAGCAAATGCTTTGCTGCATTCACTAACATTTGTTTAGCAATCTCATTGGAGTATTTGTAACACACTTCGTGTCCTAGCTTGATAATGCTCACCCACCTACATGGAGCCTTTGGCAAAGGCCCAGTGATGAAATGCATCATATGGAGCTTTGTGTGCACCACATGGTTAATCTAGTGTGTGTAATTTACTAAATGTATCTGGTTGAAGCTGAGAGGAGGCGTTTTGAAGCACTCACACTCACTGTAAGTGGAACGGTTTATATGTTTTCATTTTAATAAATGGTTTTGGTATAGGGAGATGATTTGTCCTGTATGCTTTTTAGTTAATCCAGTGGTATATGCTGAGAGGTGTAGGGCTTACATAAAGTCTTGAATTTTCTACAATGATCAGATCTCTGTGGAAGAACACAATATCCTTTTGATAATGAAAAGGAGATAAGAAAGGTGAGTGGCTTTCCAATTGAAGACTATATCTGGTGAATGGAATGAATGTGTGAAGGAGTGGACTACCACGTGGACAGGATCAGGAACATTAGCTATTCGGTGCTCTACTTTAATATTCCACTTTTGGTATTTATATTCAGCACAGCTTCTATCACTTTAATAGGAAAACATCTAGTTATAATATATTTTTTTATTCTAATATCTTGTAGAAAAAAACAACTGAATCCTGGAATCAAAATAACATCCCTTTTCTCTGCGTAGCTGAGTTCTAAATTAGGACGTCTCACTTCTCTTTTGCAGCAAGTTATCTGATAACACAGAAATCCTGCCAGATAGACTAGGGAAAATGTAAAGAATTAGTTTGTGTCTCCATCTTGATCTGTAGCACTACTTTAGGTAGAGAAAAACGTCATCCCTCCCAAAACATCCTCAGCACAGCTTTATATATTTCCATTTTACAGACTCAAAGAAGACCTTCACCCAAAAGGGGAAGTTCCTCTTTTCTGCCTCCTCATCCCCTCCTCTCCCACTTTTAGACACTTTTTTGGGGGTGGGAGCGGTTACCTCGTTTTGATAGGTACCCACTCCCACTTCTGCTCAGAAGCATGCACCCCCCCTCCTTTGCCCGCAGCCTTCTGGGAGACATCACAGGCCCCACGAGGCTGTGGGATCATTCACAAAGCGCAGTGCAGCTCATACATGCTCAATGGGAAGCCAGCTGTGAAGCCACAAGGAATCACATCCAGCTTCCCAAAGTAAACATGTCAGTGCCAGGGACCCAAAGACCGGTGAAGAACTGGCCCGGGTAAGGACAGCGCCAGATCCATGGACAGGTAAATGTGTTTTTATTAAAAGCCAGCAGCTACAGTATTTGTTAATTTTGTTTGGAGGGGGGGGGGGGGCACTAAAGATTCTCTTTAAGTACAGGTGGTGGCTATTTCTGTTTCCCTGGCAAACCAATCCATTATGTCAGCACTTGTCAAATATGTTTTTTTCTCAAATCTAGAGGCATAGACAGTATTACAAGAAAGCTTATGAGATGGAAATATGTTACATAAAAATGAAGACAAATGAAACCCCCTAAATACAGTACATTGGGAGTTAGCTAATCTTAAGATCCTCACCCCAGTCTCCATTGGTGTGTCTGCCGATCCCAGGTACATGCAAAGTATGTGGGAACTTATTCCTTATCAAAGGTCAAGGGTTTAAGTATTATGTAATGTTTTAATAAATAATGGATGTTGAATAGAAAGAGATGTAATTACCAGCTGGCAGTTAAATAATTTTTGCATATTTATAATTCATAATATATGCATAATATATGCACTTTTTATGTTCATTGGTGGTATTTTATATATATATATATACACACACCGGTATATTAATATTGAGGAGCTGCGGGGCATTATGATGCATGATATCTGAGTTACAGAGTTCCTGGAGGAGAAGGGCATCCATATTATTCACTTATTTATATACTGTATATATTTTTTTTTGGAGGGAAAAATCAATATTATATTTACAGTTTTGCAATCATCCTGTCTGCAAAACATCAATGAAAATGCCAAGATAACATTATACTACTTTAATATTGAATGCATTCTTAAAATTCCTCTACTCATTTTCCTGTCTACTTCATTTATATATAAATAATCATTACAAACAAAGGAAAAACATTTTTTACAAAAGTTTTGTGGTGAAAACTAATGCTAGAACATGCTGTTGGTGAAAGCACAGTTTCCTGATGTATATACAGTATCTATATATACTTTTTAACGAGAGAAAGGAGAGTTGGTTTCACATTTCTTGAACTACAGCAAGCCTTTGGATGCCTCTGAACATCCACTTCACATTATTACCACAATATTACAGTTTGTAAATTGTGTGTTTTGGTGCTGCCCCAACCACAGCTCTACAACTCTACAAATCTTAAAGCTCTGTATTTTGAACAAGTAATGCAGTTTAAAACAATTCCTCATCTATCTCTGTATCTATGAGCACTGTGAAGAAAATCATTTTCAAAATTTTAAAATTCAAATCACAGTAGGTTTTTCTAGCTTTCAAATGTAAAGAACTAGAAGGTGTTTCTAAGCTGTTCGAAACAATCTGAAACATATTCTACATTTATTATGGTCTTTCAAGAAAAGCATAACTTCTTTTGAGAAAGCAGTTAGAGAGGTAAGGGGTGGCTTTTTTTAAAGCTGTTGCACTGCTTGTTTAATTTATTGATCATAGTCTGGGCACAGGTGCACTTTAGTCTCAAGGTGTGCAGAAGTTGAGGCCCCATGTTCAGCCCTGGCTAAGCATCCACAGGTTTCACAGAGACATAGTGATCAATTTAAAGATTGTCACAGGTAGCTGCCTGTACTTCAGTGCTGTTGCCATCTTGTAACATTTTAGTCTAGTTCACGTTCACATAAAAAGAAAAAAAGGCTTCCTGCAAAAGAGAGTATATAATACTTACCTCACCTGTAGGGGGTGACTCAGTTCTTTGCTGTCTTCAAACGCTCCAGAGACTGAAAAAATGGAAAAGTATATAGTCACCTTTCCGTAACTTTCCTTTCCTGGTGCATCTTCATGGCAGCATACACATGGGTTGTGGCTCCGCCCTCACAACATGATAGGACTGGTTAACTATAAATCAAAGACAGACCCGGCTCACAGTATTCTCTGTAATTCTCACCAATTTGGGCGGGAATCTGTATGCTGCCATGAAGATGCACCAGGAAAGGAAAATTATGAAAAGGTGAGTATACAATTTTCCATTTTCCTGGTGCATCATGGCAGCATACACATGGGAACTAACTCGCCATAAGGGAGGGGTGCAAAAAAAAATTTATAATCAGGAGCGCAATTATGCACCATGAATTTTCAAAATGTTACTGTTGTGAGCCGGGTTCACTTAAAGTGTAATAAAGGTGTTTCCTGGGAGGACCATATTGCTGACTTGCAAATAGCCTCAGGAGACCCTCAGCACGGAGCTGTGCACTGAGCTGGCACTGCCCTAGTTGATTGTGCTCTTAAGTCATCCAAAACAGGAAGGCCTTGTGGAGAGTAGGCTCTTTTAATTGTCTTAATCTAGGATATGACTGTACATGTTGATGCTGATTGACCCTGCCTTAAGCAACGCTGGAACCAAGTACAGATTTCAGCTTTCCTGAATGAAAGGGTAGCTGCCAAGCAGGTCACCAAGGTTAGATTAGATCAACATCCAGGGGATGTGGTTCTCTCACTCAACCAAGAAAGATGGTAAACTAACTTCCTGGTTAACGTCGAAGGAGAAAGACATCACATGGACAAAGGCAGTCTGGAGTTTTAGGATTATACTGTCTGAGTAGAACGCTTAGGTGAGGCTCCTTGAGTACAAAGCCTGCAGCTCTGACACCCCTTTTTCACAGAGGTTGCAGCAACCAGAAATATGATCTTCAGATTGCAGAGTGTAGCCAATTCTGTAGGATAGAAGTGAGGCCTTGATAGAGATGAGGAACATGACCAATGCCACATAGGGAACAATGGTTTCCTGCCAGGTATATAAATTCATGCAAGCCTATTGAGAATTGCAGCACTAAAGGATTAAGGACTCCCTGCAAGTGCAGACAAGGCTGAAGTTTGAACTTTAAACATATTTGAACCTAGGCCCTTGTTTCGCCCCAGTTGTAAGAACTGTAGAATCTTGGCTCGTTTAGGTGATAAAGAACTCCAGGCTTTTACTGTGTGAGATCTGCATAATTTTCCCATATTCTTTGGTAAGTCTTATTCACAAAGACCTCTCCGGCTTAACACAAGGTAGTCACTACCTGCACTGAGCACCCTTGACTTGGTAGTCTGCACCTCCCAACTTCCATGCCATCAAAAAGTAGTCTCTTGGGGCTGGATGACAAAACTGGCCGTGAGAGAGAAAATCTGTCATCACTGGAAGAGGCAGTGGTGACTCAATGCTTAAGTGTAGGAGAGACACTAGAGCCTCCTAAGCCAAAATTGCATATTTGCAATTATTGATACAGGAAGTTCCACTGACAGCCTAAGAATCCTACCCTTCCACTGCTGTCTAGGCACAGTACAAATCTTGCTCCTCTTCTAAAAGGAGTGAATGACAGAAGGGCTTTGAACACTACTCTCAGTTCAAGCGCATTCAATACTATGCCTCATAAGCTGAACATCCCATGACCTCGAGCAGCCTGCTCTTTGAAATGCATCCCCCAACCTTTCTAGCTGGGGTCTGATGTGATAATGTTCCATTCAAAACAATTGGTCAGTTACAAAGAACCAAGGATACTCCGTCACTGTTCTGCTGGAGAGACTTCACTCCCAAAGCACCTTTGACTTTCTCTATCAGAGGACGGCTATTCCATTGTGGAAGTTCTACTGATTTTTCCCTGTTGCTATTGCAGTGAGACCTTTGTGAATGCCCTGGGGGAGATGTACAGACCGAAGGGGAGGCACTGAAGCTGGCAGAGGAATTGAGGATGAATTGGGACATGTAGGTGTCTGATAAACCTACAGAGCATCCAGTCTCCCAGATTTATCAATAATATAATGGATTGGAGGTTTTCTATCTTGCATGCCTCCAACTTCCTGTGCTTGTTGAGGGGTTTTCTTTTTTGTTTTTTTACCACTGGGCACAGATTACCTGATTTTTTCTTTTAGAACAGAGGCGAACCAAATCCTCATCTCCCCTAGGCAAGTGGAGCCTTTAAGATTGCTCATTTATTTAATCCGGCTACAAAACTTGACCACAATTTTTTAAATTTTCCATTAATTCTGGTAGCCTGGCTGACTGGAAGAGATTGAAAGGTGGACATCCCAACTATCAATTTTATATGATCGTTATGCTCATTGAATTATGCCCCTGCATGAGTGAACGTTTGTCATGATGTTATACTTTAATAAAAATTATTGTACCAGAAAGGTGGACATCCCTTAAACTTCCACGAATGTCACGCCAATATAGCTGATCTGGCCCACTGATCCTGAATATTTACCATCCAGGTGTGTGCGCAAAGCTTCACACAGGCACCCCCTTGTATGAGTGCACCCTTAAAAAGACTTTTGCTGTTCTCCCAAGACAGGTGCCTTAGAGTTTTAAGGCTTTAATAATGAAGATTGGGTAGTTCTCCAGTTCCTTCACCAATCTTTTACCCGGTCCGTAGGATTTTGCCTTCTTGTATCTATTTGGGAGTTGCCGCCTGTATGCTGGACCTTTCAGAATTTTCTGTTTTTTGACAGATGATATTCGCCCTGACCTGCCAGTGGTCACCCTTGAGGTGGCTGTATCCTGTCTACTCCCAAATGGATTGGATCTGTTCCTAAAACATAACTTTTATTGTAGATAAGGTAGAAAAAGATGAACAACCACTGGAGCAATAGGGATAAAATTGACAACGTTGTCAAATAACAACCTAGACACACCTTGCACCCATACACCATCCACTTCAGACAACCACATACAGCCAGATAAACTACCGTGACCAATATCCAGTCAGATAAACCTGAGAGACAAATCTCATGGAGTGAAGGATATAGGGGGGTATTAGGCAATATATAATATATAATCTGAGAGCAAGGGTGTGCAGTAGGGTGGAATGCCATCAATGCACAGTCCTGAAAATATTAGGGAAGCAAGGGAGGAACCTGGAAAATGGGAGTATGAGTGCGTTGCAACTGTGGGCTACCGTCTCAATCAAGGCAGTTGATAATTGCTGAGTCCAATGCAAGGTACTTCCCCAATACCAAAGTAGAGTCTATCAGGCATTCATAGCAATTGAGGTATACAAGTGAAAGTCCAGGTGAGAGCAACAACAGTGCAGTCTGGTAGTTACCATGAGTCCAGGATAGGCCCGGGATGGATCATCAAAGTCAAAGCTGCGACCATATCGGCTGCTTAAGGCTGTAAGAACCTGTCATACAAATGGCAACAATGGCACTAACAGAGGTCGGTCTCACCATACACCTTGCAGACGACACCAATGGCGGAGCAGGATGCCTCACGAGACCGGGTATTCCCTTTACTGATCTCCCTTCAGGAACCTCCCACCTCCACAGCGGCATGGAAGTATCACTGCAGCACCGGCTCATTCAGAGAGCAGTTACGGAGGATGTAGCATTCGCATGGCGGGGGGCGGGTCCAGGCGCGTCACAGGAACCGTCAGGTGATGTAATGCTGACGTGTTTTGTCTGACCAATAGCAGACTTCCTCGGAGCTAAGGGAGGGACTGGAGCAGATCAGATTAAATAGTCAGTTTTGAATTGGAATACCAGAGATTGGCCGCTAGATGTCATGCTCACTATCCACTTCCAAACGTTCACCATTATTCCCTCCACACACATCTCATATCACCAATAGATGTTTTTACTACCGATTCACATCGCTCATCGCTAAGTTAATCCATTTTGCTGTGGAAAGGATCTCCATTGAACAGGTCAAGCTAACAAACCCTTCCCCCCCCCTTTTTTGGATTAATATTTGTGTAGCTTATCATTTGTATCATCTGTTCTGAATGATACATACTGAGCGATGTGAATCGGTAGTAAAAACATCTATTGGTGTTATGAGATGTGTGTGGAGGGAATAATGGTGAACGTTTGGAAGTGGATAGTGAGCATGACATCTAGCGGCCAATCTCTGGTATTACAATTCAAAACGGATTATTTAATCTGATCTGCTCCAATCCCTCCCCTAGCTCCGAGGAAGTCTGCTATTGGTCAGATGAAACACGTCAGCATTACGTCACCTGATGGTTCCTGTGATGCGCCTGGACCCGCCCCCACCATGCGAATGCTCCATCCTGGCTCAGTAACTGCTCTCTGAATGAGCCGGAGCTGCAGTGATACTTCCATGCCGCTGTGGAGGTAGGAGATTCCTGAAGGGAGATCAGTAAAGGGAATACCCGGTCTCGTGAGGCATCCTGCTCCGCCATTGGTGTCGTCTGCAAGGTGTATGGTGAGACCGACCTCTGTTAGTGCCATTGTTGCCATTTGTATGACAGGTTCTTACAGCCCTAAGCAGCCAATATGGTCGCAGCTTTGACTTTGATGATCCATCCCGGGCCTATCCTGGACTCATGGTAACTACCAGACTGCACTGTTGTTGCTCTCACCTGGACTTTCACTTGTATACCTCAATTGCTATGAATGCCTGATAGACTCTACTTTGGTATTGAGGAAGTACCTTGCATTGGACTCAGCAATTATCAACTGCCTTGATTGAGACGGTAGCCCACAGTTGCAACACACTCATACTCCCATTTTCCAGGTTCCTCCCTTGCTTCCCTAGTCTTTTCAGGACTGTGCATTGGCAGCATTCCACCCTACTACACACCCTTGCTCCCAGATTATATATTATATATTGCCTAATACCCCCCCTATATCCTTCACTCCATGAGATTTGTCTCTCAGGTTTATCTGACTGGATATTGGTCACGGTAGTTTATCTGGCTGTATGTGGTTGGCTGAAGCGAATGGTGTATGGGTACAAGACGTGTCTAGTTTGTTATTTGACAACGTTGTCAATTTTATCCCTATTGCTCCAGTGGTTGTACATCTTTTTCTACCTTATCTACAATAAAAGTTATGTTTTATGAACTTTTTGACTCCTTCAGATAAGTGCCTTGGTGATCCTTAATTACTTCTTCTTTTTGTTCAGTGTCAATGCACTTAGGAACCACGCCTGTACTTAGGCGTCTAGTCATAGGTTGGGAATATGGCTTGTAATTAAGCCGCTCCGATACCTATCGCAATTGGTCTGAACAGGTGAATTTTTTATACCCCCTTTTTTTGGATTGGATCTGTTGTCTGGTATCTTGTACCGGTTTAATCAGTACTCGGAGTCGTCAAGCGATTACCGTATGAAAAGAGTGTCGAAAGAAAAGGTGACCTGCGGAGTGCCCTGGTCACGTGTATAGTACGCCTGAAGTGGGCATACCAAGGATAATGATAATAAAAGGAAACTTCTGAAGAAAAGGGAATAGGGAGGGTGGGACCACCAGGATGCGCCGTCCTACAGGTAGGGGGAGGCTGGCTTAAATATGCCAGACTCCTCCTACAAATACAGGCAGACCAATGGTCGGCCTTCTTACTTGTACTCGGAGTCGTCAATCGATTACCGTATGAAAAGAGTGTCGAAAGAAAAGGTGACCTGCGGAGTGCCCTGGTCACGTGTATAGTACGCCTGAAGTGGGCAAAAAGACACTGTTAGGATGAAGCAAGAATTTTTTATTGCAATACATGATAATAACTCATTCAACTAAACGAGCAAAAGCCCTGGCCATTTCAACATGTGGTTCTGGGATATACCTCATATAGCATGCCGACTTCCACCTGCCCAACTTCCTAATGATATGAGCTGGGATGCCTTGCCGGGAAGCCGCTGATGCGGCTCCAATCCTGAAAGAATGACCCGTGTACTGTGTGGGGTTGACACCACACCTACCGAGCAGTATGCGTACATGCTTAATGAATTGAGGTGTTGTGAGATGCGTGCCCAGGAAAGGCAGCAACGGACCTTCCCTGTGAGCCCCTTGCAATTGAGCCTGTAATGCTTCCAGGACCTTGAAGGGACACCATGTGTTGTTGGTTCGAAAGTATCTGATCGTGGTGTCTGCTCCAGTTTGCTGCGTCTTACAAGTTCCCAAATTAAGCTGAAAATGGTCTTGGTGTTTAATGAGTTGTTTGAACGCTAAGGGTCGACCTGTCCTGCCTGTGCCCGAGAACTCACTGGTCTCAGGAAACCGTAGAAGGCCATATACATGGCCGCTTTGATGACCAGACTGCCTATGGAGCCAAAAGGACGATTATCTAACATGATGGATAATTGCCGGAATAAGGTACCTGTGATCGGGAGTCTGGTGGTAGGTACCGGTGGGCTAACCTTCTGTATCCCTCTCAAGATGGCCTTGATAGGGTGAGCAGAGAACAATGAAGGTCTGTGTGGAAACATGAGTCCCGCAAAATGTTGTATTCCGGCCAGGTACGTTTTAATGGTAGCGTGCGATAAAAGCAACTGTGAGTGGCAAAAAGAGACGAAAGCCAAGAGGTATTCGATGCTGTACCAATCCACTATTGGATGCATACTCAAAAATGACTGAAAGGCCTGCCAGGCTGTAAAATAGGCCCTCCTGGTATTTGCGGAGAGGGAAGCCTCGATCAGACCCCTAGCATTGGATAGCAAGTTGTTTAGTCCATCCTGAGCTGGGGGAATTCTGGGCATGGGGTGGGCAGAACGTCTGCTTCTGGAACCTGCTGAAAAAAAGAAGAGAAATTGAAGCGAGACAAGGCGTCTGCAGCTGAGTTCTCGGTGCCGGGCACGAAAATGCAGTGAATGTGGAATTTTTCCTGAAGCGAAAGCCAGATTAACCTACGCAAAAAGGATATAACTGCTAAGGAACTGGACCTGCCTTTATTGATAATTTCTACCAAGGCTTGATTATCTGAGTAAAAGACCATGGTATGTCTGGACCACATGTGCCCCCAGGCATGAGCTGCGGCAACGATGGGATAGATCTCGAATAATGAGGAAGAGCTGTGAAAACCTGGGATGGCGTTAACCTCCTCAGGCCAGGGGCCGGCGAGCCAATGGCTATTGAAAATGGCCCCGTAACCTTTGGGGGCGGCAGCGTCAGATGTTACCCTGGGCGACATGTCTGAAGCCGCAGGAATGAACATGGCCACCCCATTCCAGTGCTGTAAGAACTGGTCCCACATGCCGAGATCAGCTAATGCGGCTGCATCCAGCCTCATGCTGGCTGAGGAGTCTGGAGCCAGGGGCAGAAGAGCCAGCAATCTGGACACGAAGGACCTGCCCTGAGGAATGATCCTCATGGCAAAGTTCAACATGCCCAGAAGCGACTGAAGCTCCACCCTGGTACAGACCTGGGAAACCGTGAATGCGTGAATCCTGCTCCTGATCCTTTCCAACTTCTCAGGTGGTAGGCTAGCCTGCATCAGTTGTGAGTCTAGCTTGATCCCTAGAAAAACCAAAACTTTGGAAGGCCCTTCCACCTTCTTGACAGAGAGAGGAATGTTGAGGATAGAAAACAGGTTGGTTAACTTTTGTAGATCCATGGGGAGCTGACTGCCATTTTCTAATAACAAGAAATCATCAAGATAGTGTATGACCTCCTGACACCCTTCCTTGACTGATAGGATCCAGCATAGGGCTTGCGCAAAGGTGTGAAAAAGCCAAGGGCTGCTCTTAGAACCAAACGTAAGCTTGGTAGCGAAGTAGTAAGCTCCCCGCCATTTGATACCATGCCATTGCCATAAGGCAGGTTTGATGGGTAGTAGTTTAAAAGCATCCATGATGTCAGCTTTCGAAAGCCAAGTGCCCACCCCGAGTCTGATGATGCTTTGTATAGCCTGATCCACTGAGGCATATTTGAGTGAAAATTCTTCCGATGGAATAAGGGAATTAATACTGGGAACCTTGGAGCAATGAGGCGTGGACAAGTCATAAATCAATCTTAATTTATTTGAAAATTTGCCTTGAACAACGCCAATGGGGCTGACTCTCCATGCATCAAAAGGGGGGGTAGAAAATGGGCCAATGATAAAGCCTTTGGAGAGCTCGGCTTGGAGCAGGCAGTCCACGGCTTCCGAATGCGCCTCAGCAGATAGTAAATTGCTGCACTCAAAAGAACCCTGGGGCATGGTGATGAGCCCTGTGTGGAAACCCCCCGAAAAACCCTCGACCAGAAATGTGACGGTTGCCTCGGACGGAGGACCTTCCAAAAGTTGCTGTAGATATCGCACATTCAATTGGCTTGACCCCTTGGACTGTTTTGATAGACACGCTGACTTGGGGTGGGCCCTGAAACAATCCAAGCAAACATGTAGCAACCTGCACTGGTTGTAATTGCAGGAGCCTTGGTTAAAATTATTACAAATTTGTGACTTCCCCAAAAACCGAATGGGCCGGCCCAGCTTGTCCCGAGGGTCACTGCTAGCTGGCGCAGAGGAAAAGCTCGAACCTGGCCTGTTGCTGCCGGACATGGTAGCTGGTTCTACATTGGGACACCAGTATGTGGTATGCGTAGATGACTGGCAGGTTCCGCAAACAGGAGCTCTGAGTCCTGCAAAGTGTCTGCAGAAAAGCTCCGTGTCCACCGATCCCCAGGAAATGGTAAAGTGGTGCTGTGAAAATATGGCTGCAGCTTTGGCAGAAAATGATCGGTGGTAGTCATAGAACGCGGACCCGCCATACTTGTGTCCCAATTCTACCACCGCGTAGAGGTAGAGGTCCAGCTCTTTCCTCCTGTTGGGCTGAGCCGAGCAGATGACGTCTCTGAACGTGCTAAAAGTGAGCACGAATTCATGAATGGACAGTTTACGGTTCAGTCTGTGGTCCCTGGTTTTGACCACTACTGACACATCCCCACAGGCATAAGACCTGTTGTCAGCCACGTCATGTGCCGCAATTAACAGGGAAGCAAGATTAACATCCTTCCCTTCCAGGATATCCTTCCTCAAGTTGCTCAGAACAAAATGGGCTGGAGTTATCGCGGGAGCCCCTGAACTATTACCTGCCGTCCCTGGGATAGCAATAGCCGGACTGCCTTCCACGAGAGGGGGGGGGAGGCTGGGCTGCCCCGGCACCAGTGGAGAAGGAACGGCCCGGTTTTCCAGTGCCTCCACTCTGGACCTGAGCTCCAGCCCAGATGACAACAAGGAGTCCAATGTAGAATGGATCTGTGAAAGGGACAAGGCCACTGAACGCAAAGTGACCTGTTCTGGGTTAGAACCAGAGGCTGGTGGGAATAACAGTCTGAACAGCTCGGCTTTCCGGGCCGACGCTGGGTACGGAATGCCTCTGTGTTGCAGTTCAGCCATTAACTTAGGGATTGTCCATGTCCTGAGAGACGGTGATCCTCCCTGGACTGAGCTTCTGGCCGGTGATGGAGGTACTGATGGGAATTCCCCGATGTCTTCCACCTGAGACATGACCTGATGAGCAAAAGAGAGCTTGATGAAGCCGTGCACCCGTAACCGAAATGGCCGACACCCTGTGCACCGTGACCTGATCCACACCCTAACAATGCTTGTGAAATGGCATGCCCTTGCATTTTGAGTCATGACATGGGCCCACCAGAAGTGGACTCATGGCCTAAGTGAAAGGTGCCTGACCCAGAAATGTGAAATGTGAGCTTGCCCCTCTGACAGCCCCTGAGAGAAATACGGAACATACTGACCTGTGCGTACCAGATCGAACAAGGCCACCTTCGAAGTCTTGATCCTGATCTGAGAAATGAAAGTACGTACTGAATTGACTATTAATCAGATATGCCCGGGGGAAACCTGACCATCCCTATCAACGTACCTCTTTATCAGAGTCCCCTAGAGCGCCTAACGACCTTCCTCGACTTCAACGCTCGACCGTGCGACCACACTGAGAAAACAATATATGCTACAACCAGACTGGGTATAGAAATGAAACTGTACGAGAAATGACACCTACCCTCCAGCGTGGCCCAACGTGGGCATGGAGGCGGAACGAAATGAATCCCCTGTCCTGAAATCGACTAACTAGTCCCCCCCTCCCCTGCTGTCCTTCTCCGTGGCCCAGCTGGGCGAAGAGACAGCCGAAATGCACTCCCTAACCCCCCCTTATCTAACTGACCCTGATACCTGAGCTAGTGGAACCCTGACTAGCATACTGACCTGGTGAGATGAAGATCAACGATGATTGCGCGTCCTAACCTGAACCACCCCTACTTTGGCCACCGTACGGATGCGGCCATGGAGCCAGAACTTTATAACTGCTGAAAAAGGAAAAGAACAACAGTAGATATATGGTACCGAAATGCCCCTCTGCTACGTGAAATGAAATGACCGAGAAATGTTCAAATCGCAGAATTGCTCAGTGAGGAATGCTTCTGTTTTTTTTTTTTTTACACCCTTCCGTGGCCCTGAGATGGTCGAAGGGATGCTGACGTTCCGTGCGAACGTACGTGATCATGAAATGTATGCATGTCCCCTCCCATCCCTGCATGGGAGGCCCTTTACCGTGGCTCGGATGGTGAGCAGAAAGGCCAACCCAGAAATGTGTAATGAAATGCCCATCCCTTCCGAAGAATGAAATGCCCCAGAAATGACAATACTGCTGAGGACTGTAGTACGTGTGAATTAGTCGAATTTGTGGAATTATGGGGGGGGGGGGGGGGGGGGGGGGGGGGGGGGGGGGGGGGGGGGGGGGGGGGGGGGGGGGGGGGGGGGGGGG
>BLSH010474788.1:128189-147525 GCA_018402905.1 Glandirana rugosa | reverse complement strand
ACCTGTCTTAAAGGTTTCAAATCGAGAGGACCCCTCCCTCCGATCGTCGAGAATTTCATTAGCATTTCATTTGTAAGAGGGTGTCGATGATATGTACAAGTCCTTGGATGGGTAATGTTAGGGGTTGTTTGAATAGTGTTTTTGTTTAAGGTGGGAACGTTTTAAAAATACCTTTTTGTCCTTTGGATCTACACGTTTTGTTTGAGAAAAGGCGGTATTTAGGAATCCTCCTCGTCCGTACGGCTTATATTAATTGATAATAACCCGTTGTGTTGATCGGTGATCTCAACTCGCTTGTGGACCTTCAAGCCCAAGACGACCAGGCAGGCTTGAAGCATCCGTGCGATCGTTCGGGTTCCGTCCGGACCCGGACCCGGACTTTGTCACGAAGTTCGGACGGACCAGCAGAACCCGAACTTCCAGGTGTTCGCTCAACTCTAGTGGCTAGTTGTGTTGCCCAATAATAGTTAATTATATTCGGCATGCCTGCTCCTCCTAAGGATTTATGGCGGAAAAGAGTTTGTTTTGCACATCTAGGTTTCCTGTTTTTCCATAAAAATTTTGCAAGGGTGGAATTTGTTTTTGTGATAAGTTTGTTGGGGATTGTAATGGGTAGGTTCCTGAACATGTATAGTAGCTGTGGGAGAATGTTTACTTTACGATTACTTTAAGAGCTGCTAGCCTCCCTCCCCAGGAGAGCTAAACTTTGGAAATTCTGTCCAGGTCTTTCGATATTTTGGACAACAGTGGGGGTATATTGGAGGTGCTTAGTTGAGAAATCTTGGGAGTTAGGGTTATGCCTGAGTAATTGAGCCCACCTGATCTCCAGGGGTATGGAAGGGAGGATTGCATTTTTTGTTTGTTTTTTTGGGATATTCCCAAATCCAAGATGGTAGATTTTAAAGTGTTGACTCTATAATATGAAATGGAGCTAAATTGTTGTAGGATTTGATGTGAGGTTGACAGGGACTGCAGGGGATTTGTTTGATCGTCTGCAAATAGGTGTATCTTATGCTGTTGGTTCTGAAACTGAAAGCCTGAGATTGATGGGTGGGAGTGAATGGCCTCTGCCAATGGTTCAATAACCAAATTGAATATGGCTGGGGAAAGTGGGCAGCCTTGCCTGGTCCCATTGGATATAATGAATGTTTTGGATAGGGCCCCTGATGTATAGACCTGCTTTGATGGATTTGAATATAGGGAGGAGATGGCTGACTTAATAGGTCCAGTAAAAGCAAATTTGGACAGTACCTCAGACATGTATAGCCAGTGCACCCTATCGAACGCTTTCTCTGCATCCAGAGCTAGAAGCAGAGAATGCGTTCGGGTTTGTTCGACTTGATGGATTATATTGATTACCTGTCTGGTGGCATCTGACGTTTGGCGACTCGTTACAAATCCCGTTTGGTCTCTTTTGATCAGTGAGGGGAGTACCATTATGACTTTTTTGGCTAGTAATTTTGTAATTATTTTAACATCACAATTCAACAAGGAAATTGGCCAAAAATTAGGTGCAGATATTGGTTCTTTCCCTGGTTTTTGAAGAGTAACTACGTAAGCTCTCAGCATCTCCGGGGGTAAGGAGGAGGTGGATGTGGCTTTGGTGATCACTTCTAGTAGGTGTGGGATCAGTTCTTCCTTAAATATTTTATAATATTCATTGGAAAGCCCATCCGGACCAGGGGTTTTCCCATTAGGGAGAGAATTTATAACCTTTGACATCTCAGAAGGGGTAATAGGTGCATTCAGGGCTTGTAATTGATCATCTGTGAGCTGGGGTAGTGAAATTTTCTCAAGGAATTTTTGTATATCTTCTATAGAAGGTTGGGGGGTAGTGGTGTCATTTTTCAAATTGTACAGGGCTCCATAGTAATCAGCAAATTCCTTCGTAATTTCCTGAGGGTGTATAACTTTGTGGTGGCGGGTATGGTGGGTTAGGTAGGGTATCCTTGCTTTAGCTTGTTTTACTTTTATTTGATTTGCTAGGTATTTCCCCATCCTGTTTGCCTGGGAGTATGAAGCGAGTTTTAGCTTTCTGAAGTGGTGGTCATATTGTTCTAGTAGTAAGGAGCGTAGGGATATCCTGAGCCTATGAAGGTTATCAGAAGTTATAGGATTGGGGGTTAATTTATTTCTGGTCTCTCATACATGAATTTCTGAGAGTATTTCATCTATTTTTTTGTTGTACTCTTTTTTGGCTCTAGAGTTTTGCTGAATGCAGATACCCCTTATGAATGCCTTGTGGGCGTTCCACATGACCCATGGGTCTGTGACCGATGGGGCATTTAGGTGGAAGAATTCCCGGAGGTGCTGAGAGACATGCGTTTTGTGTTTCGAGCTTTGCAACATTTTAAGGTTGCATCGCCATATAGATGCTTGGTCCCTGTTCCTCCAACGAGATTAGCGTAGCCGCGTGGTCCGACCACGTAATGTCTTTAATACAGGAGGAAGAGGTCCTCTGGAGGAGCCACAGGTCTGTTAACGCAGCGATACGGAGCGATGTCTGGAGGAGTAGAATGTGTAATCTCTTTCGAGTGCATGCTAGCACCTCCAGACATCGTACAATCCCTCCTTGTGCAACATATACCCAAGTGAGGAATTCCTACTCTTGGGGCTGGAAGAAGAGTCTAGTTCTAGTCCAATCACTGTGTTAAAATCCCCACAAATCAATAGGTGGCCATATTTGTATTTGAAAATGATCTTTAAAAGTCTACGGAAAAATCTCATCTGGTGCTTATTCGGTGCATATACCGTAACAAGCGTGAGCTGAATATAATTAATATCGCAGGTGACAACGATCTACCTTCCTTCTATGTCCAGTACCGTATCTCTTGGTTTGAAATTAAGTGTATGTTTGAAAGGCATCAGTACTCCTTTGTTTTTCCGGGGGCTATTTACCATGATAATATGTGGGTAGTCTTTGTGCTTGCAGGTAGGGTGGTTCATCTGCTGGAAATGAGTCTCCTGCACGCTGGCGATATCTGCTTTGTTGGATGCGGCTTCTTTCCAGAACCTTTTAGCTGGATGATTAAGCCCATTGGCATTAACCGACAGACATGTGATAGTCATTGGTTTTGTTGTACGCAGATAGTAATGTGCTGGTGCATTTGGTGTGGTGCTTTCCTGGTGAAAATTTTTTAGCTGTACTACAGTGGTCCCTGGTGTTGTGGTGTCGGAAACTTGAACTTGTAAAGAGAACATGAAAATAACATAAAAAGAGGATCTCAACGTAGATCCAGTAACAGAACAAACTGTTGCTATGTCTGTTTGGGCCATTTGGATATGTGAGTATCCTGTGGCCTGGGACAGGTCGTGAGTGACAGACTTGCGTTGTGGGTATCAGGTACTTCTGCTTACAGATTTGGCTTTGACTGGTCTTTTGAGAGAAATGATTTGCCATTCTTCTTCCATTGGAGTTAGTGTGGAAGGGTGGGCAGGTGTGGGGTATGTTGAGCGGGGTAGAATTCCCCACTGTCTCAGTGCTTGAAGCCCTTCCTCCAAGGTTGATATCCCGGATGTGCTGCCATTATGTGTTACCGACAGGGTTACTGGATACTTCCAGCAATGGGGAATGTTATGGTTCCTCAGGGCTTTGGTGATTGTCGCCAGATTTTTCCTTCTTTGAAGTGTATATTTGGATAGGCCGGGCAGCATTTGCAGACCTGCAAATTCCCCTGGCAGTTCCATGGATTTCTTGAAGGCTCATGTAATCGTCTCTTTGGATTTGAAGTAGTGCATTCTCATGATGACATCTCTTGGGACATCAGAGGCCAGATATGAGGGCTTGGGTATACTGTGGATTCTGTCAATTATCAGATCCGAGGCGGATAGAGTAGGTGCTATTTTGGAGAACAACTCTGTCACATACCTCTGTAGCTGGTCCTGAGGAATAGATTCCGGTATGCCCCGAATTTTTAGGTTGTTCCTCCTTGCCCGGTCCTCGAGATCTGATAATTTCACTTTTAACCATTTAATCTCCTCTGCCTGCTCATTGTGAGCATATACCATAGAATTAAAGGATGAGGTGATTTTTTCTATGGACGTTTCTGTGTGCGCTACCCTGTCCCTAATTTCATGTAGTTCCTGCTGAAATTGCTTTACACAGTCTCTAATGTCTGTTTGTAATGCTGATCTGAGGGATATCAGCAAACCCTTAAGGGTTATGTCGGATATTGGCTCCCCGAGTGCAGGGAACATGGCCATGGGATCTGCAGCAGCTTGGTGCGTGTTGCTGCTGGGCTGCGTGCGGCTTACCTCCATGCCCCATTCGTCTTCTTGCTGGTCTCTGTGCGGCCTTTGTTTTGCAGGGCTTTGGGTTGAGGGAGAGGAGGGTCCGGAGGAATGTCCACTCTCCCAGTTCCCCACCTGTCTCGCCAATGGTGTTCAGCTGCTGCTGCTCCCATGATCTGCTCCCGCTCCACGAGTGTGCTGGGATCATGGGACGCCATTTTGGCTAGGCCACCTTGAGTTGTTTTGGAAGAAGCTAGCCAGCTTTTTCACCTGGGCGCTTTCCTTCTTCTTGCGGGTCATTCCTTGTGCTTTCGGCTGCACCTTTGAGCTGCGTACGGTCACTTTCTGTATCAGAGGAACCCATAGCGGATGGTTGTCCCGGGTGGCAGAGCGGAGCTGCTAGGTCATGCGTCCATCTTCTCCGACGGTAGCCACGCCCCACACACTTATCTCTTTTAAACTTAATCTTCATGATAATAATAAGATATTTCCAGATAACTATTTTCCTTAAATAATCTTGTTTCAAGCTAATATCAACCAACCTTATCTCTGCACTATTCAGTGAAGCTGCTTATTTTAGGTAACTGTCTAAAGCTGCCTATTCAGTTATCACATAGCAATTTTTCTGAGGCCTGTGTCCTTATTGAACTTGAATTCATTTACTTTTTGGCCATCTTGTTGCTGCTGGGGAAACATAAAAGTTGACATTGAGGACTGGAATATCCTTAACACTGAGCTTCAGCTGTCATTTCAGGGAAACAGAACATGCTAATTGTATATATGCACTCTCCTGGGCAGCAGAGAGAGCTTTTTTAGAGGAAGGCATAGTTTCAAAGCACACCTAGATTCATACTTTTTAAAAGCACTAAATGCAGGCTTTTTTAAACATACTAAATCTGGTTTTGTCACTATACATTATTTAACAGTAAAAGTTGCCATTATACTGAAAATAATGCATCCATTATGATAACTTATAAGGAAGGATATTAAAAGTAAACAAAGAGTTCAGTTCAGATATGCCTCATGGCATCAGGATCAGAGTCTGTGTTCCTTTGGAACATGGTTCCACTCTGTAATTGGTGACTGTATATTCATTCACATGTATGTGTTTATTCTAATGTATGATGATATTGTCGATTTTTTAAGTATACTGTTTTAAACACTTGACCTCCGGTAGGTTTTACCCCCTTCAAACCCAGCATTGCAACCCTGCATGCAAATTAAATTTATATCTTTTTTTTTCCACACAAATAGAGCATTCTTTTGGTGATATTTAATCAACACTGTGTTTTTTTTTTGCCATGTAAACGAAAAATACCAAAAATTTTGAAAAAACAAAACACGTTTTTTTAGTTTCTGTTATAAAATTTTGAAAACAAATAATCTTTATTCATAAATGTAGGTCAAAATGTAGTTTGCTACATTTCTTTGGTAAAAAAAAAAATAACCTAAATCTGTGTATATTATTAAGCCTCTGTGAAAGTTACAGAGTCTATAAACTATGGTATATTCAGTATCTCACAAAAGTGAGTACACCCCTCACATTTTTGTAAATATTTTATTTTATCTTTTCATGTGACAACACTGAAGAAATTACACTTTGCTACAATGTAAAGTAGTGAGTGTACAGCTTGTATAACAGTGTAAATTTGCTTTCCCCTCAAAAAAACGCGACACACAGCCATTAATGTCTAAACCGCTGGCAACAAAAGCGAGTACACCCCTAAGTGAAAATGTCCAAATTGAGCCCAAGGGGGTTGATTTACTAAAACCAGAGAGTGCAAAATCTGGTGCAGCTGTGCATGGTAGCTGTTAGGAGAAGATCCATGCCTTCAGCTGTCTTGGGAACTTGTGTGCGCGCCTGTGCGTGTTCACACGCTCCTGTGGTAACGGCGCCAAACGGCTCTATTTAGTTCCTCCATGCCCAGCAGCCAGTGCTGTCCATTCTACAGCGTTACCAGTGCCTTTCAGTGACCTGTTCCGAGTTTCCTGTTTACCTTTGACCCGGCTTGAACCCGTACCCACTTGAACTCTGCCTGCATCGACCCCCGGCCTGCCTACGACCACTCTTCTTTCTGACCCCTGTGTACCTCCACATGCCTGCCTGTTAACGACCCTGCCTGCACCTGACCATCCGATTGCCTGCTCCTCCTGTACTGCTTTGCCCGCATGTTACTGACCCAGCCTGCATCACTACTCTTCAGTCTTGCATGGATTTCTGGAAGACATCATACCATCATCTGTGTCCAATCCAGAACTCGTGCTCCCCTGTGCTCCAGTGCTCCGTGTCTGATCTACCAGGAGTTCTGGAACCAGGGCTGTAAGAGAGGTTGCCTACTGCATAATTTCAGACTCTACCATCAGGTACGTGACAGTAGCCAATCAGCTTCTAAATTCAGCTTGTTCAATTAATCTTTGACAAAAAAACCTGAAAGCCGATTGGTTTCTATGCAGAGCTGCACCAGATTTTGCACTCTCCAGCTTTAGTAAATCAACCCCAAAGTGTCAATATTTTGTGTGGCCACCATTATTTTCCAGCACTGCCTTAACCCTCTTGGGCATGGAGTTCACCAGAGCTTCACAGGTTGCCACTGGAGTCCTCTTCCACGCCCAACATCACAGAGCTGGTGGATGTTAGAGACCTTGTGCTCCTCCACCTTCCATTTAAGTATGCCCCACAGATGCTCACTAGGGTTTAGGTCTGGAGACATTCTTGGCCAGTCCATCACCTTTACCCTCAGCTTCTTTAGCAAGGCAGTGGTTGTCTTGGAGGTGTGTTTGGGGTCAATATCATGTTGGAATACTGCCCTGCGGCCTAGTCTCAGAAGGGAGGGGATAATGCTTTGCTTCAGTATTTTACAGTACATGTTGGCATTCATGATTCCCTCAATGAACTGTAGCTCCCCAGTGCTGGCATGACACTCCCACCACCATGCTTATCTGTAGGCAAGACACACTTGTCTTTGTACTCCTCACCTGGTTGCCACCACACAGGCTTGGCACCATCTGAACCAAATAAGTTTATCTTGATCTCATCAGACAACAGGACATGGTTCTAGCAATCCATGTCCTTAGTCTGCTTGTCTTCAGCAAACTGTTTGCGGGCTTTCTTGAGCATCATCTTAAGAAGAGGCTTCCTTCTGGAATAACTGCCATGCACACCAATTTGATGCAGTGTATGGCGTATGGTCTGAGCACTGACAGGCTGACCCCCCACCCCTTCAACATTTGCAGCAATTCTGGCAGTACTCATATGTCTATTTCCCAAAGACAATCTCTGGATTGGAACCTGTTAAACCGCTGTATGGTCTTGGCCACTGTGCTGCAGCTCAGTTTCAGGGTCTTGGCAATCTTCTTATAGCCTATACCATCTTCACGTAGAGCAACAATTCTTTTTTTCAGATCCATAGAGAGTTCTTTGCCATCAGGTGCCATGTTGAACTTCCAATGACTAGTATGAGAGAGTGAGAGCTATAACACCAAATTTAACACACCTGCTCTCCATTCACACCTGAGAACTTGTAACTAGAGTTGAGCGGACACCTGGATGTTCGGGTTCGGCCGAACTTCGTGAAAAAGTTCGAGTTCGGCCCCAAACTTAACCTGAACTTGACCCCGAAGCCCATTGAAGTCATTGGTGACCCGAACTTTTGGGCACAAAAATGGCTCTAAAAAAGTCCTGGAAAGGGCTAGAGGGCTGCAAAAGGAAGCAACATTGGGGTAGGAGTGAGACAAGTGCCCTGCAAACAAATGCTGATAGGGAAATAACTTAAAATCACATAAAAAAATAAAAAATGGAAGAGGAGGTAGATGTGGAGTAGGAGGTTGAGGAGGTCGTGACTGTGGCGGTGTAGGTGGTGGTAGTGGCGGTGGAGGAGGAGGTAGCCAACTGTTTTTTGTTTGTTTGTTTTTTTTTCTAATTGGGGTAGCCCCCAAAATATTGAGACATATTCAAAAAAAATGGATATGTTCACTTAAGTATACCAATGGCTGTGTGTGGCCGGTATAAATGGCTATTCTGCACAAGGTACAGACAAGTCTTGTGGGATCCATGCCTGGTTCATTTTAATAAAGGTTAGCTTGTCCATGTTGGCTGCGGACAGGCGGCTGCGCTTGTCTGTAATAACACCCCCCAAGCCAGCACCTCAAAGGTATAAAGGGTAAGCTCAGGCCATGTTCTCAATTTGGAGACCCAGAAGTTGAATGGGGCAGACCCATCAATCAGTACGTGTAGGCTTGTGCGCACATACTGATCCACCATGTTGCTGAAATGCTGCCTCCTGCTAAGACATTGCCTATCAGCTGGTGGTGCTGTTTATTGTGGAGTGCTGCTGACAAAGCTTTTCCACATTTCGGGCATGCTAACCCTGCCTTCTGAGGTGCTGGCGGTGCCACAGCTGCGTTGGCGACCTCTTCCTCTGCCTTCGCCTTGGGCTTCCACTGAGCCCCCGGCATCATTTGGGAATGCCCTCAGCAGCGCGTTTACCAGCGTGCGCTTGTAGTCGCGCATCTTCCGATCACGCTCCAGTGAGGGAATTAAGGATGGCATGTTGTTCTTGTAACAGGGATCCAGCAGCATGGCCACCCAGTAATCAGCACAAGTTACAATGTGGGCAACTCGGCTGTCATTGCGCAGGCACTGCAGCATGTAGTCGCTCATGTGTGCCAGGCTGCCCAGAGGCAAAGACAAGCTGTCCTCTGTGGGAGGTGTATCATCTGTGTCCTCCGTATCCCCCCAGCCACGCCTCCAGTGATGCCCACCAGCTGCGTTGGGTGCCACCCTGCTGTGAGCACAGTTCCTCCTCCTCATCCTCCAGAACTGTGCCCTGGCTTGAAAATGTTTTACCTGGCCTATGCTGGTGTAGGAACCCACCCTCCGAGCCACTTGGGAATGACTGGCCTGATAACCATGGAAATTACCCCTCTTCCTCCTCCTCCTGTGCCACATCCTCTTCCATCATCGCCCGAAGTGTTTTTTCAAGTAGACATAGAAGTGGGATAGTAACGCTGAGAACAGCATCATCGGCACTGGCCATGTTGGTGGAGTACTCGAAACACCGCAATATGGTACACAGGTCTCGCATGGAGGCCCACACATTGGTGGTGAAGTGGTGCTGTTCCACAGAGCGACTGACCCGTACGTGCTGCAGCTGAAACTCCACTATTACCTGCTGCTGCTCGCACAGTCTCTCCAGCATGTGCAAGGTGGAGTTCCAGCTTGTGGGCACATCGCATAGGAGGTGGTGAGCGGGAAGGCCGAAGTTCCGCTGCAGCGCAGACAGGCGAGCAGCAGGGTGAGAATGCAGAAAGCGTGCACAGACGGCCCGCACTTTCTGCAGCAGCTCTGACATATCTGGGTAGTTTTTTTAGAAATTTCTGCACCACCAAATTCAGCACATGCACCAGGCAAGGGATGTGCATCAAACCAGCTAGGCCCAGAGCTGCTACAAGATTTCGCCCATTATCACAAACCACCTGGCCAGGCTTGAGGCTCAGTGGCAACAACCACTCATCTGTCTGTTGCTCAATGCCTGTCCACAGCTCCTGCGCAGTGTGGGGTTTATCCCCCAAACATATCAGTTTGTCTCTGTCCCTCACACCAGCAGCAGGAACCTCTTCCTATACCAGTATTAGATGATTTTATAAAGCTAATCTATCCTTGACACCAGCGGCAGGAACCTCTCCCTATACTAGTATGAGATGATTTTATAACGCTAATCTGTCCCTCACAGCGGCGGCAGGAACTTCTCCCTATACTAGTATGAGATGATTTTATAACGCTAATCTGTCCCTCACAGCGGTGACAGGAACCTCTCCCTATACCAGTATGAGATGATTTTATAATGGTAATCTGTCCCTCACAGCGGCGGCAGCATCCTCTCCGTACACTAGCCTTAGAGCATGTGACATGCAGCACTACGTGACTCCAGCTCATATCGAGGCTGGGTCACATGATGCACTGGCCAATCACAGCCATGCCATTAGTAGGCATGGCTGTGATGGCTTCTAAGGGCAAATGAGTGAAACGCTTGTTGATTGGCTGTCCTGCAGCTATTCAAAAGGTGTGAAAAAATACCCAAACCCGAACACAGACTTTTTCTCAAATGCCCGGGTTCGGGTTCGAGACACGGACACCATAAAGTCCAGTACGAACCCGAACTTTACAGTTCGGGTTCGGTCAACTCTACTTGTAACACATGTGTCACATAACACAGCGGAGGGAAAATGGATAATTGGGCCGAATTTGAACATTTTCACTTAGGGGTGTACTCACTTTTGTTGCCAGTGGTTTAGACATTAATGGTTGTGTGTTGAATTATTTTGAGGGGACAGAAAATTTACACTGTCATACAAGCTGTACACTCAATTCTTTACATTGTAGCAAAATGTAATTTCTTCAGTGTTGTCACATTAAAAGATATAATAAAATATTTACAAAAATGTAAGGGGTGTACTCACTTTTATGAGATACTGTAGGTTTGAAAATTCTCATGAAAAAAGAAAGAGGTGTTTCATAGTATTATCGGTTGTAAAAAAAAAGAAAAAAAAGGATGTTAAAGCAGAAGAGAACTCTAACATAACAATAGTGCCTCCAGCATAATTGGGCAATTGCATGTGTAGAGAGCATTGAGGTAATCTAGAAACAGATCACAGCCATGATCCCAGTGTGCAATGTCTTTGTCTCTAAGACCCACCTGACACGTTCATCTCCTGGACTTCCACAGAGGCCCATCAGAGGATTATACATGGAGTACTTCATTTGATATTCAAGAATGGGAGGAAGTCACTGTACCACATGACAAAACGCGTCAGTGCGGGGATATGTGACATCATTGCGGGGCTATGTGACATCATCATGCCCAGAAGTCCGAGGTCGGCCATTTTATAGGTCTCTCTCCCATTGATGTCTATCCTTAAGGGGGCAATGTTTGGATACTTTTACACACTGACCCCAGTTTCACTGGGAATGCACATGGTGGCCTTTCCTGTGTGTAGGTCACAGTTTTGAGGTAAGAGGCAGCAGAGACAGATGGTAGGACACAGTGGGGGAGCATGTTTTTTATTTGGAGCACTGTGATGGACAGACACATTTAATAATACTTTAATAATACTTTACCCAAATATTTAAAGGAGAATTACTCGTTGATGAAGATTTTTAACACTACATTATATCAAGGATTGGTGTTGATATATATTTGACGTATGGTTTGATACATTATGAATTGAACATATATTTATATAGGTTATGATCTTTTAGGTTTGCATTTCTTTATTTTCATTTTGTGAGTTTTCATTCATTTCATTTGTGTACAGCTTTGCATGACTGCGCAACTGTCAGTTAAAATAACGCAGTGCTCAAAAGCAAGAAAAGGGTTAGTCGGGAAGGGGGTAAATCTTCTAAAGGTCAAGTGGTTCATTGTTATTTGTGGTTTGGGAACACATAACAGTGGCTGGCTGCAATATTCATTTACTCAATATTGTGACATGTTTTATATAAGTTGGTGAGCATGGAGGTCTTTTTGTTCTTTAAGTAAGGGTTAATCTCTTTAACTAAGCCCTGGATAGAAGTAAAAATCTAGCAAGGATTCTAATGTAGGACCCACTGAGTTGGGAGACTGTGAAGTAGTAGTGGACTAAGCACTCTATGTCCATATAGTACAAAGGACTCCCCATACCTTTTTTTAAGATGTTCAGCTATTGATGAGGACTAATGGACTCTGTGGTTTGTGGGGATTGATGGAATCACCTGCTTATTCTGGATATGCTGGATAACATCTAATTTCTGGGGAGCCTCTTTCCATAGGGATTTTTTTGAGCACTTTTTCACGTGTTGGAGGAAGTTTGGGTGTTTGACACATGGCTTCACATTTTGAACTACAGGGTGGGCCATTTATATGGATACACCTTAATAAAATGGGAATGGTTGGTGATATTAACTTCCTGTTTGTGGCACATTAGTATATGTGAGGGGGGAAACTTTTCAAGATGGGTAGTGACCCTTGAAAAGTTTCCCCCCTCACATATACTAATGTGCCACAAACAGGAAGTTAATATCACCAACCATTCCCATTTTATTAAGGTGTATCCATATAAATGGTCCACCCTGTATGGATTATTATACCTTCTATATGCAGGAGGATTAATATGTTTATATTGCACGTAGCGTTGCTGTGAAAATTATTTCTATAATATCACTGAATTAATATTTTCCCCTTTTTTATATTTACTTTGTTTATAGTAGCTTCACAGTTTATTATTGAGACATTGATTATAGATTGGGTATAGCGCAATGATTATTGATTTATATTTTTGACACTTTTTTGAAGGATTCTAATTCTTCCCCATTCTGTCCAAAACAAAAAGTTTTGACTGGATATAAACTTTTACTACAAATGAAATAAACAAATAAATATATATTTTATATATATATATATATATATATATATATATATATTTTTTTTTTTTTTTTTTTTGCTGTGTCTAATCTTACCGGAATTCCATAATTTCAGATGTTCTATATTCAAACTTCAGCTGACTAGCTTGGAAGATTTCATTGATCTGGTAAAAGGAATATATTATCGTATCAATAATACAGCTAAGTAAAAGTAATTAAGAACTAACTGAAAGAACACATACCATTTTCTGGACATCAAAAGCCAGTGATTTGAAGTTTGATGAACTTGGATCTTGCAATGCAGTTGTGTATGTTGCTCCTGAAATTATTTTAAAGGATCCTTGCACTGAATTGATTTGATCTAAAAAAAGAAAAAAACAAAACAAAAATAAATAAATAAATAAAAAATATATATATATATTGTGAGTATTAGCTCATGGGGATCCCTCACTCAGACTCATCATGGAGGTCAGTTTCTTTAAAATCTGGTGGCTTGTCAGGTTTATTATTACAGGTTTGCAAGCTCAAAAACACCCATACTCCCCATGTTGAGTGCATGCGGCCTGGTATGGTCCAGGAGGGGGGCTCAGATAAGGGTCAGGTATGGATTTTGGGGGGGGGACCCTACGCCATTTTTTTGGTACCTCTTTGCAAGATCCTCTGCACACAAGTCACACTGCAAGTCGGATCCAACTTCTGGTGCGACTTCTATTCAAATCAATGGGCCATAGGGAAAGCCAGCATGGAAAAACGTGCATTGACGTCAATGCATAACACTGATAAAATCATGTTTTTAATGCAGATTTTTTTCCTGGCCTTGGTACCGATGTTACTGCTCATTTTTTTAAATGCTGTGTGTATGAGGCCTTAATTCTTCACTTTAAGCATTACTAAAATCACAGTTTGTATCCCAGTATCACCTCTTCAGGTCCTGCCAGCCCTCCTGGCTGCAGCTGCCTCTTTCCACTGCCCATACCACCACAGTCCTCTTGACTAGCTCTGCTGCCATCCCAGACTGCTTCCAGTCCTCTCAGGAATGCCTAACAGTCCTGACTGTTCCTTGCCTTCCTCGAGACTTGCCTGGCAGTGTTATCCCACTGTCTTCTTTGCTCCCAGTGCCTCCTGGCCAAGACACCTTTGTGATATTAGGAAGGCCCAATCTGCACACGAGCTCAGGCCCAAGGTCACCCCCCCAGGTGGGGAGCTCTCTCAAAGGCCACGACAGCCTAACACTCCATCTCCACCTTCCATCCGAACTCTCCTCCCCCGCTGGGCTGCCCAGAGTCTTTGAGGGGGCCTGTCCCCTGCCAATAAAAGTTGGGGATTGGTCAGGACCCTCAGTATACTCCAGGCAGCTCCACCTCACCTGCCCTCCCATCTTTCTAGAAGGTTTCAACACATTCTAGAAATAGGGGGGAGGTCACAGTGATGCTGCCTATAAGTCATCTAGCTCTCCCTGGATCTCTGCCCAACCCAGGAAAAACAGGCAGGCTTGGCCACCAGCCAAGCCTGCATAAATTTACCTACACTACACAAAACTCTAGCAACACAGCTAGGGGGTGCTAGATAGACATGTTAGTTTATCTTTATCTTTCTTTTTATTTCTATTTTCTCCATGTACTTTGGAACTTGTATATCCACTGCTTAAAAAAAATCTAAAAATTCTTTATCTTGAAGTTAGGAAGGTTTCTATACATGAAAGGAATACTGTATATATATACTTTTTAAACAGCAGGCCTAAGTGGAGTGATTTTGACTAAGCTGATTGTGCTACATAGTTACCAATTTCATCACAGGAGAACTTTTGCTGTATCAGAAACTCTTAATTTCACTAAGATGTCATTTGCTAGAAAAAAACTAAAAAAAAAACAAGAAAATGCTTCTTTTTATCAGGTATATTATATAGGTGTATTTAGGGTAGACTAATTTATTTAATTTGTGCTTGTTCGTTTTTTTTCCTTTTCGTATGTTTGATTATTGTGTACTGTTATTTTTCCATTTTTATTAGATTTTTTTTTTACAAAGTGGTTGAACTCCTCTTTACCTTTGGTTTTGCATAATTGTACAGGCTCCTCTCTTGTACTTAAATTGCGTATTCTGATTTCTGATTTCCCTGTGCATAGTGTTTATTAGCAGCTACATCAAGTCATATAGTGCTTGCCTCATTTTTTGCCACAACCAGCTTCATCTAGTTCTTTCCTCCCAAACTTTACTGTGCTCGACCCACTGGATTTTAGTTTAAATCACAGAGACTCATCATTTGTTGATGTTGCCTTGGACAATCTGCATGCAATTGCAATCTGCCTAGGAATGTTTACTCCTCCAGAGCTGGGGGGGGGGGGCCTGGGAGGAGTTCTGAGGCAGAGTGCAACAATGTTAAGCACTCCTGTGACCCATAATCAGCTGACAGTGGGCTAAAGTCTGCTGTCAGCTGTCACTTAGCCAGACCAGGCTCTGACAGGATCCTGAAATTTCTATTAGGTTCCATCCAAATGCCTGACCAGCAGCTAGCTCAGCCTCTCAGCGTGCTGTTGGAAGCCTGAGCAAGCTGCTCCCTCCCTTCCACAGCCCGGTGCTCCAGTTAGCACTAGAGGAGCAGAGCAGAGAGGCAGTGATTGACAATATCTGACTCTATGCTCACTGAAGACAGAGAACCGAGTGATCAGAGCCAGTGGAGGACAGATTTAGCATTGGACCAATGTTGCATCCACCTAGGTAAGTATGGATGTTTATTTTTCTAAATTTCCATATTTTCCTTTTAAATATCAATTCTTTTAATTTGTGAATTGCTGTCACATTTCAGGTTGTAAGTAAAAAATGTGTTTCATTAATAAATGTTCCTTGTTTTGTCAGTAAAAAGGTCATCGTGGGGTTGGGAACCCTGCCTCAGGGGTAGTATAGCCTTGTGACATGTATAAATGAGAGAGTAATGAAGTGCAGGAGTTGATGCCTGTTTAGCAAAAAGGTGGTCAGTGGCGGCCCGTCCATATGGCACTGCCCCCCTAATCCATGCGTGTGCCCCTTTTTAGGAGCACATGATTAGAGCCTGAGGCTCTAATTGGCTTCAAAAAAGTGTGGGCTCGAGGCGCAGAGAAATAAAGAAGCAATCCTATTTGCCACCAAGGAGGAGGAGGTGTCAGGGCTGGGCTCTCAGCCATCCTTTCTCAGTGCTCTGATTGCTCAGCTGTTGGTTAATTGCCAACACTCATCGTTCCACAGTGACTCACCTGGTGATCATTTCCTGCTCGTCAGCCTGTCCCTTCTGGCTATTTAAACTGCCTGGTTCATTCCTTGGGTGCCTTCGTCTTGGTCAAACATATCTGGAAACTTTCTGCTGTGCTCGCTTTTAAAGACTTGCCTGGCTGGTGTCCCTTCTGGTTCCTGATTCTGTCTGCTGCCTCTGACTATACTGATCTCTGGCTTCCTAATTTACTGGCTTGTTCTGACTACCTGCTTTGGCTACCATACCCTGGTTATGTTTTCACTAAATTTACAATTTGTACCATTTTTACCATTATATTAAAAAGTTTGATTTTCTGTCTCCATCTGATTCATGGTTCCTGACAGTAGACGAAGGCCATGAATTCAGAAGATGCAGGCAATCCACCTTGTGGTAATATTTTTTCCAGATTGAATGAGCAGAACCAGCGCTTGGATCAGTTTGCCATAATGTTAAAGACGCTCCTCCCACTGTGGCTGTTCTGGTACAACCTGTCTTGCAGGCTGTCCCTGCTGCTGCTCCAGTCTCTTTGCAGGTACCCGTGTCAGGATGCAAGCATCCAGGAAGGGTAATCAGATCAATTGGCTGCACCTTAAGGAATCAGGACCATATGGATAAGTGAAAAATATGTTTATTTATGAAAATAACACACATCCAATACCAGCACCAGTGACAATAAACAAGCAAGGTGGAAAGTAGTTGAAACAAAGAAACCCCAGTAAATACTCTAACTAACTAACTACTTATAAATAAGGGAACACACATAAGAATACAGGCAGAGTGTCAGGATTCAGCAGCTTGGCAGACCAGACACATAGCTACACCAGGAAACTGAGACCAAACAAGTATATAACTTAAAAAGGTGAGATTTATTTACAGTGCACAGTAATAAACAAACACAGCCAACAGTGAACATAAACCACCCCAGCAAACAAAACCCAAAACCTGACAAAAACACTAACACCTACACTGCAGACTAAAGCTAATACTGATCAAGGGTACAGGGTATACGGGGAATCAAGGAGGATACAAGGCAAGAGAAAAGAAGCAAGGTAGAGAGAAACAGGCAAAGCAGGATCTCTAGCAGCAGGAAGGCGAACTGAATCGTGACGCACTGGGGAAAGGGAGGAACAGACTTAAATAGCCATTAATGGCTGAACCCAGGTGTGGCTGATTATTACAGCTTGCTGGCTCTGGGGAGACACCCGCTGGTGGCCACTGGAGCTGCAGCAAAACAGCCCAGAGCAGCACAGTGCCACCAGTAGGTAAGCTCAATCCTGACAGAGTCCCCCCCTTAAGGAGTGGCCTCTGGACGCTCCATAGGGCCCCCCACCAGGGTCTGCAAGCTGACTGAGTACCCCACTGCCAGAGTCTGAAGGCTTAGTGCAAACCCTACCGCCAGGGTCCCAAAACTGGCTGGGTTTCCTGTTGGTCAGATCCCTAAGGAGGCACAACACCGAAGGCTTGTTCTTACAAGCAGCCTGTGTCCCAATGCTGGGACACTGAAAGCTACCTGAATGCTTAATGCCAGAGTCCCTGGTCCGTGCAGGCACCCTGATGCCAGGGTGTCCCATCGCACCTGGGCCTCCTATCTCTCTGTTTATAGAGACTGCACTGTGTTTTACTAACCACTCAGGTATATCCAGGGCATAGGTTACCCAACTCGTGTCCCCAAATGCACTAGGGATCGCAGAGATGAACCCTGGGTCAGGACAAGGTTCATATGGAACTCTACCCTTTCCCATAGGACCTCTACTACTGGGGCTGTAACAGCAGAGATAGTTCTCATGTTCAGAGTGGATATCAGGACCTCCTGGCCTTGGCATACCAGGATTAGCTAGCTGCAAAAAGAACTTGGAGCGGATAGCAGGAGGGATCTTAACCCACACAGAAAACCCATATGACAGCGGAACTGCAGAAGCCTCAGACACCTTAGCAGGCGGGAGTTTAACCCAGACAACAGAGTCCAACTTAACAGCAAGTAGTGAATTGGCATAGTACAGAGGGGTGACAGCCCGGGAATCAGCATAGTACAGAGGGGCGGCAGCCTGGAAATCAGCATAGTCCAGAGGGGCGGCAGCCCGGGAATCAGCATAGTCCAGAGGGGCGACAGCCCAGGAATCAGCATAGTCCAGAGGGATGACAGCCCGGGAATCAGCATAGTCCGGAGGGGTGGCAGCCCAGGAATTAGCATAGTCCAGAGGGGCGACAGCCCGGGAATAAGCATAGTCCAGAGGAGCGATAGCCCGGGAATCAGCATAGTCCAGCTGGGTGGTAGGCTGCAGATCACCCATGGAAGGCTTTACAACAGGTGACCACATGGAGGAGGCATGGACACCACCGGCAGGCGGCAACATGGAGGAGGCATGGACACCCTCGGCAGGCGGCAACATGGAGGAGGCATGGACACCCTTGGCAGGTGGCAACATGGGGGAGGACTGGATCTCATCAGCAGCAGTCATCAGCATGGAGGAGGAATGGATCTCATTGGCAGCAGTCAGCAGCATGGAGGAGGAATGGATCTCATTGGCAACAGTCAGCAGCATGGAGGAGGAATGGATCTCATCAGCAGCAGTCAGCGGCATGGAGGAGGAATGGATCTTATTGGCGGCAGTCAGCAGCATGGAGGAGGAATGGATCTCATCAGCAGCAGTCAGCAGCATGGAGGAGGAATGGATCTCATCGGCAGCAGTATGGAGGAGGAATGGATCTCATCGGCAGCAGTCAGCAGCATGTAGGATAACTGGATCTCATTGGTAGCAGTCAGCAGCATGGAGGAGGACTGGACAGCGGAAACTGGATCAGCAGGCAACATGGATAGTGGCAGAATGGTAGGAGCAGAAGAAAAGTTTTGTTGCTTTTTTGGCCTAGCTACAGGAGACCTGCAAGTAGTTGCATTGTGCTGTTTAGAGTGTGCTGCTGAGGGAAAGGTAGTAACAGTACTGGGAAACATATTAGGAGGAGTAGCAAAAGTACAGGAAGAAGCCTGATAGGTTGCTATGGGTAATGGTACTGCGGGGGGAGCATTCAATGGATTGCTTATTAGAGTTGAGCGAACACCTGGAAGTTCGGGTTCTGCTGGTCCGTCTGAACTTCGGGACAAAGTCCGGGTCCGGGTCCGGACGGAACCCGAACGATCGCACGGACAACGAACCCCATTGAAATCAATGGGGACCCGAACTTTTAGGCACAAAAATGGCTGTAGGAAAGTCCTGGAAAGCCCCAGAGGGCTGCAAAAGGAAGTAAAATGGGAGTAAGGGTAGGGCAAGTGCCCTACAAAAAAATGGGGACAGGGAAATAACTTTAAATATTTTTAAAAAAATAAAAACTTAAAAAATGCAAAAATGGAGGTGAATGTGGATCATCTTCAAACTGTGTCTGAAAAGTATTAATTAACGGTAGAAGCCATATAACTGTTCTAAAATCATCTTCAAACTAGGGCAAGTGCCCTACAAAAAATGGGGAGAGGGAAAATAAATTAAAATCAAATT
>BLSH010474788.1:115735-126817 GCA_018402905.1 Glandirana rugosa | reverse complement strand
GACAAGACTCAATGATAACGTCACGTGGAGAGTCCCGGTACTACAAAAATGAGGGGGTAAATGATACATGGTCCGTACCAAAAACCCTACCTACGACTTTGTAACACGTCCCAGAAAAAAGGTCGTCATAAGACAGATAAGTGTTGTCCACAACAACCTAACGTATCGACGACACGTGAGTAATTAACTCTTTTCACTCGTTCCCTTTCTGTTTGACTGAAATCAAGTTAGAGACGATGTTCGCACCAGTCTCTAGTATAGTGGTCACGATCTCCTCAGTGTGTTTCAGTCCGGACCGAACCCGAACGATTTTTGAAATATCCGGGTCCGGGTCCGTGCCACGGACACCCGAAAGTTCGGTACGGACCCGAACGTTACAGTCCGGGTTCGCTCAACACTATTGCTTATAGAGGAAGTGTGGTTACTGGAATTAATGAATACTCAGTGGCAGCTGTGGTTGCTAGGGGTAACAGAGGAAGGGATACTTGATTTTTAGCAGCAGATCTGACTTTGTGTGACTCCTCTAGCACTGGTGATATGATCTCTGACCACGCTTGTAGCAGAGATTGAACTAAAGTCAGTTTGTCTTTCCCTTGCTCACTTTTCTCAATTAATGAGTGCACAGCAGCTATGCAATCCAACAACACCTGTTGTGAATAGACAGAATACTGCTGGAAAAAAGACCCTGCACAATGTTTCAGCATCCATCCCAAAAACCATGCCTGGTACATAGTAAATGGGGGAGTAAAAACATCATGGCCCTGAGAGGTGCACTGCAATAGTAACTCAGAACAGACCTGGATCAGGGGTTGTACATTACTAAGGGAGAATCTGCCCTCCATGGCTAAGGCATGTGCTGTCAACATGCTTCCCAACAGCTCCTCCTCAGTGAGATCCTGCCAAAGTGAATGACACAAATCGTTGTCCCCTATTGCAAGCTCCACACGACAAATAACCTTCACTCTTAGCATCTTGACAGAGGTAGGCAAAAATCTCAAGCCACTGGCTCCAATTTCCCAAGTGTAGCAGATCTGGTCGTTAGTGGGTGTCACGATTATGTCAGGATTCAGTAGCTTGGCAGACTAGACACATAGCTACACCAGGAAACTGAGACCAAACAAGTATATAACTTAAAAAGGTGAGATTTATTTACACAGTAATAAACAAACACAGCCAACAGTGAACATAAACCACCCCAGCAAACAAAACCCAAAACCTGACAAAAACACTAACACCTACACTGCAGACTAAAGCTAATACTGATCAAGGGTACAGGGTATATGGGGAATCAAGGAGGATACAAGGCAAGAGACAAGAAGCAAGGTAGAGAGAAACAGGCAAAGCAGGATCTCTAACAGCAGGAAGGCGAACTGAATCGTGATGCACTGGGGAAAGGGAGGAACAGACTTAAATAGCCATTAATGGCTGAACCCAGGTGTGGCTGATTATTACAGCTTGCTGGCTCTGGGGAGACACCCGCTTGTGGCCACTGGAGCTGCAGCAAAACAGCCCAGAGCAGCACAGCGCCACCAGTAGGTAAGCTCAATCCTGACACAGAGACAGGAGACAAGGGGAACAGAAAGCCAGCAGCTGCAGCAGGAAGCAGGTCACAGACGACAGGACTCTGGATCAGGATCAGGGTCAGAATACCACGTACAGGACGGATCAGGCTCAGGCAGGAACATGGCTTGCAGGAAATACTGAAGCACTGAGCCTAGTGAAGGACTGGCTTATATACTCCCAGCAGACCACATTAGGTGTAGCCTGATTGTCTATAAGTCCATCTGCTGGAAGACACCCGCTGGTGGCCACCAGAACTACACCATCTGGTGCTAAAAGCAACAGTGCCACCAGCAGGTGACCCAAGCAATAACAGGTCCTGACAAGCCGCCTTGAATATTACCTCTATAAGAGGTATGTCTGGTGCTGCTCCACTTCCCCAGCAATTTGGGGGCAATCCAGTTCAATGCAGAGGGTTTCTCAACCAGGTTGGGATATACTTTTAGATCCTGCCCCAGGCATTCCCCACAGACAGAAGCAAAGTAGGCTTCATTATTTCTTTGCTTTCTGATAGAGCCATGGCCTAGGCAAACCCTCTATGGGTGATGCAAAAACCCATTGTTCTGAGTTACCCTGAGTTTGTGGCTTCCTTTAAATGGGAATTTGCCATTCCCACAGGATCCACTTCTACTGCCAAAAGCCTCGTGTCCATCAAACAGAGTATGAGAACTGTTGCGGATTACGCCATTGAAATCCATACATTTGCAGCAGAGGTCGCTTGGAACAATGAGGCCCTCATGGCTGCTTTTTCTCATGGTCTCTCAGATAACATAAAAGATGAGATAACAGCCCAAGACATACCTATGGATCTGGAGAAGTTGACCACGTTTGCCATTCTCCCTGACTCCAGACTCAGAGAGAGACCTTCCTTTAAGAAGTGCTTGCGGAAGCTTCCTGTACATTTGGCTGCGAGCTTTGCAGCCCCACCCTTGCCTCCCTCACCTTCCAGCCTCCTGGTACCGAGTCTACCAATGAAGTAGAACCCATGCATTTGGGCTTCACACATCTCTCTGCGGTTGAGAGGGCCTTTAGGAGAAAGGAGAGATTGGGTATTTATTTTGGCCAGGCAGGTCACTATTTGAAGTCTTGTCCTACCCATCCAGGAAACACCTGCACCTTGAGGTCCTGTATGGGACAGGAGTTGTTACATCCTCAGTTATCCTGAAGGATAAGCCCTTAGTTGTGGTTACCCTTTCTTGGTCTGAGTCATTCATAGGAACACAGGCTCTAGTCGACTTTGGGCTGCAGGCCTGTTCAAAGATAGTGCCTTTGTGTCTAAGCACTCAGTTCTGCTGCAGCTTCATGCCAGTCCATTTGCCATTGAGGCTATTGATGGGACACCTCTACAACCTGCCCATGTGATTCATGAGACTGCTCCATTGACCATGGCCGTAGGGGCTCTTCACCATGAGATAATCCAATTCCAAATCATTTCCTCACCTCATTACCTGGTGGTTATTGGTTATCCTTGGTTACAGAGGCACAAGCCCTCTTTTAATTGGCTTTGTTCTGAGGTTCTTTCCTGGTTGCCACAAAGCAGTAAAACACGTTTTCAGGAAGTGGCTAAGGTCTTGTGTACCTCTTCACTCTCATCCTTGCGAGAGGAGTAACACAAATTTAGCAATGTCTTTGACAAAGGTAAAGCCGGTAGTTTGTCTTAACATCAGTCGTATGATTGTGCAATTGACCTTCAATCTGGTGCCATGCCCCCTCATGGCCGAGTGTTCCCTTTGTCTGTCTCAGAGGAAAAAGCCAATGAGGAGTATGTTGCCAATGCATTTTCTCGAAGGTTCATCTGCAAATCCTCGTCTCCTGCTGGTGCTGGCTTCTTTTTTGTGAAAAAGAAGAGTGGTGAACTGAGACCTTGTATTGATTATGGGGTCTCAATCGCATCACGATTAAGAATGCTTATCCAATTCCATTGATTACAGAATTATTTGACTGCCTCAAGGGAGCGGAGCAACAGTTTTCACAAAGCTCGATCTGAGAGGGGCATACAAGCTTGTGAGGATCAAGGAGTGCGATGAATGGAAAATGATGTCCTCCAAGATATGTTGCAGCAATGTGTAATGGTTTATCTCAATGATATCCTCACGTATTCTAAATCCCTAGAGAGCCACCACACAGATGTCTCCCATGTGCTACAGAGGCTGAGAGATAATACTCTGTATTGTAAGTTGGAGAAGTGTGAGTTTCATCGTGAATAGATTACATTTCTGGGTTATGTCATTTCTACAGCTGGTTTTTCGATGGACCCAGAGAAACTATCTGCAGTTCTCCAGTGGCCTTGACCCGTAGGTCTACATTCGCTACACTGTTTTCTTGGCTTTGCCAATTAATATCGGAAATTTATTCGGAACTTCGCTTCTCTGGTCAAACTCCTGACTGATATGACAAGAAACAACGGTAACCCACAGAATTGGTCTCCGGATTCCATGAAAGCCTTTGAGTCTCTCAAGGCTGCCTGTGTTTCAGCTCCTGTGCTAGCACATCCTGATCCTATGTTACCCTTCATCCTTGAGGTTGATGCATCTGGGACTGGAGTAGGTGCCCTTCTGTCTCAACGTCCTACCTCTGAGAGCGCTATGCATCCTTGTGGCTACTTTTCTAAGAAATTGTGTCCTGCAAAGTGCAATTACGAGATAGGGGACATAGAATTGATAGCTATCATTTTAGCCCTGAAAGAATGGAGGCATCCCTTCAAAGGTACCACGGTGCCGGTCCTCATTTTGATAATAAGAATCTCACATTCTTGTCTGAGGCAAAATGCTTATCTCCCAGAAGGGCGTGATGGGTTCTTTTTTTGTCAAGCTTCAATTACATCTCATTCTTACCCGGACTAAGAATGTAATAGCTGATGCATTGTCGCAACAGTTTTCCTCCGCTTCCAAGATGGAGTCGGTTCCGGCTTCTGTGATACCTCCCAATCGTATTCTGGCCACTGTTTGTACTCACTTCACCTTTGGGTGACAGAATTCTTGGCACTCAGTTCCATTCTCTTCCCGAGAAACCTGATGACCGATGAGAATGTCCGCACTGCTTTGCTCCGGACTTACCATTCTCTCAAGGCAGCTGGCCACCCAGGGAAAAATCAACTAATTTGGGCTATTTCTTAACAATTTTGGTGGCCTAGTCTCTGCGCTGATGTGACCGCCTTCGGAGCCACCGTGTGTGCTCAGTGTAAGACACCGCAACACCTTCCAGTGGGCCTCCTACAACCCGTACCCCAATAGAGAGAGGCCTTGGACCCACCTGTCTATGGATTTTATTGTAGAGTTGCCCAACTCCCAGGGCAACACAGTTATTCTCATGGCGGTTGACCGGTTCTCAAAAATATCTCATTGTATTCCACGGGAGAAGTTGCCCGCATCCAAAGAACTGGCATCCATTTTTGTTCGGGAGATCTTTTGTGCACAGTTAGGAATTCAGCTTTCCTTCTCCTCTGTGTATCACCCGCAGTCCAATGGGGCCACAGAATGAGTCAACCAAGCCTTGCAGCAGTTTCTACATTGCTACATTTCTGAGTACCATAAAAACTGGTCAGACCTTGTACATTGGGTAGAGTTTGCTCACAATATTGCCTTCAATATCGCTTCCCGATTGTCTCAGTTTATGGTGAATTATGGTTTCCAACCATCCATGTTGCCTGACCCTTTAGTTCCTCAAAGAATTGCTGTGTTTGAGGAGCATCTCTGTGATCTTCATTCCACTTGGGTGCACATCCAAGAGTTCTTGCGAGGTACAGTGAGAGGTACAGACTCCATGCATCCTCCAACTTCATGCTCCCTCACTGAAACTGGCACCATTGTTTATTGGGCCTTTTCGTATTCTCCGTAGGATCAACCCAGTGCCTTACGTATTAGACTTTCCTTTTAACATGTGTATCTTGAATGTATTCCATGTCTCCTTATTAAAACCTTTACTGTGCAACTGTTTTACCACCTTCGTAACACTTTGGAACCATGAAGAGTATGAGATACAATCGATCATTGACTCCCATAGGTTCAGTTAGCGCATACAGTACCTGGTTCATTGGAAACGATAAGGTCCGGAGGATCGCTCTTGGGTCTCATCCTTGGACGTACATGCTCCTGTCCTCCTCCATGCTTTCCATAGATGTTTTCCCCTCAAACCTGATGACCTCAAAGGGGGAGGGGTCATTGAGGAGGGGGTACTGTCAGGGCTGGACTCTCAGCCCTCCCTTCTCAGTGCTCTGTTTGCTCAGCTGTCGGTTAATTGTCAGCACTCATCGTTCCACAGTGGCTCATCTGGTAATCATTTCCTGCTCGTCAGCCAGCCCCTTCTGGCCATTGAAACTGCCTGGTTCTTTCTTTGTGTGCCTTTGCCTTGGTCAAACACATCTGGAAACTCTCTGCTGTGTTCCTGTTGAAGACTTGCCTGGCTGACGTCCCTTCAGGATGGTTCCTGATCCTGTCTGCTGCCTCCGACTATTCTGATCTCTGGCTTCCTGATTTATTGGCTTGTTCTGACTACCTTCTTTGTCTATTGTACCCTGGCTATGTTTTGGACTACCTTTACTATTTGTACCATTTTTACCATTATACTAAAAGGTGTGATTTTGACTGCATTTTCTGTCTCCATTTGATTCATGGTTCCTGACAGAAGGAAGGAGCCACTGCCCACTGCCCGGAGGAAGTGCTGCCTGTGACCTAGATGGGGTGGTGACTGGCTGACCAGTGTGGGGGGATGGCGGCGGGAGGATTGTTTGCCGCCCCCCCAAAAAAAATACCACCAGCCTCCACTGATGGTGGTCATCTAGAAAAACTGAAATTCTGTCTCTGTGATGAGAGGAGGTAAAGCCTGTTTTGGTGTAACATCTCTGCAGGGCAAGTTAGCAAGGGCAGTAGAAAGATGGCACTATGTGCATAATTGTGTGTCAGTCCTCCCAATATATAGTAGCGATTTTTCAGATGTGTGAGCAATCTAACCCCACTACTACCAGACTTAGTTGTCAGATACCTAATACAGCTCTGTCATTTTGAAAAATTTGAGTACCAGTGGCATTTGCAGAGCTCCATATAGTTGGTTCTGAACCAGTTAGATACGTTTCCAGTATAAGAGGGATAGTGATTCTCAGTAAGGATAGAACAACTTTGCCTGTATGTTGAATCGAATGGATATTGCTATTTCTAGCTTCTAATAGTTAAAGGGTAATATTGTTGAAATGTTTTTTTCTGTAAAGGAGTGGGTCAGCCATGACTACTTTACCCTTTTCCTCGGTTTTGTTAAAAGTGTCACCACCAGCCATTTCTTGACTTTATTTTCCTGCCATTTTGGCGATTATTATAACTGTTGAAATCTAGAGGGTATCCTTCTGCTCATCTGTCCAAAATCCTTTACATGCAGCAAAACTCTATTACATAAGCCCACACACTGTGCTCTTTTATTTGTTGCTTCACATTCTATGAGGTTAAACTATAGAAAATGAGGAGACACAATACTATAGAAATGTAAAGTAACAGAGGTTAATCCAAAAAAGTTACACACACACTATATGTAATAATAAATATGTAGCATCCTTTTATTTCCATGCACTTGACTGTACCCAATATTTGTTTTCAATGCTCTTTTTTTTTATCACAAATGCTCTTTAATTGGGTTATAATAAAGAAAACCATATACAACAATTAAGGCTTGGAAAACAGGCACTGAAAGGCTATTTCTCCATAGTCTCAAATCAGCATATTAAACAGTATTCATAAGCCGTGTACAATATTGAAATAAAACAAGAAAGAAAAAAAAGAAAAAAAAAGAAAATCTATGACCAAAAAAACAAGAAAAATACATTTTGGCAAGCAGCATAAACTTTAACATGAAAAAGTACTTCATAATTGGTGAACAATAGCTTCTTAGCACCTATCCGCATGTGAAACGGCCAATCCCACTATTCGAGAGTACCTCAATATGAAGACCAGGTCATCCACTTATTGTGGAATACATGCATTGCACTAAACAGTGTATGAGCCAGTTTATGGCAGGGGAGCAACCCCTCTGGTATATCTGCAAAAAATAGGCACATGGGAATGTAAGAGTGATAATGAAACCCATGATACGGGCCACCCTCGTTGATGCTTGGTGCCATAAGGGTTTAATAGCCTTGCAACTCCGAAAAATTTGGAGATGAGTCCCCCTGTCAGGGCAACCTCTGAAACATGTGTCAGGCTTAAGTGGATACATTCTATGCAGCTCATCAGGGGTGTAATGCCACCTGGTATGCAGTTTAACCACATATTATTTGATTACAATTGATTTAGCGCACTTGTGCATGTTAGATAATATATCCTGCCAGTCTTCATCTGAAAGGTCCGGCTCATCTCAGCTTCCCACTATACCATAGCTAAAGACTTATTTGGGAGGTCATGCTCATTGATCTGTTTATATATCAATGAAATTGTGCCTCTATCCCTAGAAGAAGCATTACACATCCACTCAAATGCCGAGGCTGGCCTCCTACAATCCAACCTATAGTGTTCAGAAAAAAATGAATTGCGGGTGGAGAATGAAATAAAAGTGGCATTATGTTGGAAAGATTCGAAGGTTACCAACCCCTGATCAATCCATCTGATTAAGGGACTAGATAAATTAAAATCTGGGGGGAAACTTTGGGTCCCCTAAATAGGTGGCCAAGTGAGAGGGAGAAGAATTTAGGCTAAATGTATCCAAATAAAGTGACCATAAGTGATATGATTGGCCAACCACCTAGTTTTGTGCTGCTTTATCTTTAAGGAGAATCAACTTTGACCACAAGAGGCCAGAAAGGAAGAAGGGTTCACTAGAAATGCCCTCAAAGCAGAGCCAAGGTATCTGAATGGAGGGTGCATGCCATTGAGTGGCCAAATAATATTTCCATAAACTTGGAAGGCCAAAGCCCCCTTGAGACTGCAGTCTATACATAAGTAGTCTGCCCATTCTAGGCCTCTTGGCTTGCCAAATAAACTTATTAACCTTTGTTTGTATTGCCTCAAATCGTTGACTGGGAAACATAGAGTGGTAAGGCTCTGAAGTAAAAACATTTAGGAAGGATCAACATCTTCACTTCCTGAATCCTACCAAGGAAAGTACTATTGTAAGAAGACCAAATCCTTAACCATTGTTTAATGCATGTGAACACAGCAGGATAATTGGTCTGGTAAATTTGTTGCAGTAAAGGGGCCAAGCGAATCCCCAAATATGGCAGTGAGCCTTCACACCATGCCAAATGAAGGTTATCTCGCAATCTTTCTGTCAGCAAGGGAGGCAAGTTAATTGGCATAGCTGTGCACTTGGCAAGGTTGACCCCCAGGCCCAATAAGTTCTGAAAAGTATGGAGAGTGGAGACCAAGTTGGGCAGGGAAATCAGGGGGTCTGTCAGAAACAACAGAACATCATCTGCATACATGCTGAACTTAAAGAGTTGGTGCCCCTTGACATATCCCTTGATATCCTGATTCAAGGTAATGGATCTTGCCAAGGGCTCAATCGCCAAGGCGAAGACTAGTGGGGAAAGGGGGCAGCCCTGCCATGTTCCATGTCCTAGTTAAAAGTATTCAGGACTTCCGGTTCCGGCGCCGCATGGAGTAGCTGTCCCTCAGCTAGCTCCCACCGAACGTCCTCATAACACGGCATATAAAGCCGATCCTGGGAATCACCCCCACCACCTCTAGCGGCACCCCAAGCCCACAAATGGACAGGTACCTGGAGAAATCGGTGCCGCAACCGACCCCGCAGCACCCACCCGAAATCAAGGCTCTGGCTTCGGCCTACACCTCCGGAGCACAGGCCAGCACTTTTGCGGCCCCGGCCAGCTTTGCTCCCGCCCGCTCCCACAAAGGAGTACACATGGCTCATGATGATCCCCCAGACAACCAAGGGATGGAGGTGAGCCCCAGCACACAGCCCACACCGCAGTTTAAAGGGGACTCGGCTACTGATCAGATAGCATGGACGGCGGCTGCACTCCTCACCCCTACGATTGAAGCCACAGTGCAGAAGGCAATCATCACTAGCATGGCCCAGTTTCAAAGGGAACTTACGGAGCACTCAACCAGTCTAAATTAAGTTGAACATCTTTTATCCAATTTAGAGGATGAGTTCTATCGAATGCAAGGCTCAGAGCAATCTCAATACAAAACGATACAATATGTCCTCCAGGAGCTTGAAGATCTCGAGAACAGATTGAGACGTAACAATTTGTGCTTCATAGGAGTCCTGGAGTCACTACAAAACCAGAACTTATCAGACTTCTGCGCATTGTGCATTCTGGAGGCCCTAGGCCTCACATCTCCCGCAATGGTGGAAAGGGCAAACCGAGTGGGTCCATACAACGCAGAGCGCATCTCCCCAAGACCCATCATTGCTAGATATCTACACTCTGTTCCAAATTATTATGACAATGATATTTTTCTCATTTACCTAAATAATTGATGTAAACAACAGTCAGCATAATTCTCATGTTATCAACTATTAAGAGTACAATTCAAATTTTATTCGAACAAACCTCCTAATGATAACAGTATTTTTTTTAAAAATAAAAAACGTACAATGCACTTTTCCACATTATTACGCACAGTAAGTTTCAAAACACTTTATAGGCTGTAAAGAACTGAAAATTGTCATTTGTTGTGTTCGCAGCATATTTACTGAAATCAAAAGATATTTCAATCAAACTTTGAACAACATTTTAACTTTTTAAACATTTTAACAGGTCACATTACATTTTAACATAGGACCCCTTAATTGATAGCAGCTTCACAAGTCTTGCCTCCTTTGAACTTGTGAGTTTTTGCACAGTTTTTGCTTGAATTTGTCTGCAAGATGTCAGAATAGCCTCCTAGAGCTGCTGTTTGGATGTAAACTGCCTGTCACAGTGGTGGTGGAGTCTGGCTTATGCAGGGAACAACCGCTCTTGCGCACCTAATTCAGGGACCCCTGGTAGAGTAGACAGGAAGTCCTGGAGTGCGGGATGGCACGAGGGCTGGATGGTCACTGGGGGTGGTGTGAAGCTCCAGATGGTAATGCAGATCAGAAGGGTGGTCATGCAGGCTGGGTTGGCAAGTGGTGGACTCTGCGGTACAAGGGGTCAGAGAGAGTGGTCAAAGTCCAAGAAAAGTTCGTTAACAGACTGGCAGCAGAAGTACAGAGGGGTCAGACAATCGGATGGTCGTGGATAGCCGGGGTCGGTGCAGGCAGATAATCAGCAGGTCAGGTGAAGCTGGGTCGGATCAGCAAAACAGGTGACAAATACAGGAACAGGTTGCAGGAACATAGCTGTGGCTCACAGGTACTCAGATGCTGTAGAACAGAGAGCACTTGCTGACAGGTGCAGGGGGATTAAGTAGCACCGTTTGGCGCCGTTCCCAGCATGTGCGCGTGCACGGGCACGCGGGAATGCGCATAGGTGTGCACACAAGTGCAAAAACTCCAGAAAATAGCCAATCTTCTCCTAACACTGCCCCCCCCCCCCAAGGAGCAGCCTCCGGATCCGATAAAAGACCTCAAAAACGTGAACACACGTGTGGATAC
>BLSH010474788.1:95189-115725 GCA_018402905.1 Glandirana rugosa | reverse complement strand
CGGGGAAGAGACAATTCTCCTTTTAGTTGGTCCAGAGAATACTCAACCTTGAGGGTGACAGGGATGCCTATGTGGGCCATAAAGTACACAGGAATAAATTCGGCCACCGGGGCCTAGGGAATGGGTTATCTCGATCGCGAGGGGGACGGGGACAGGACTAACTACCTCTTCTCCTTAAACTCCAACTCAGTTATGAACTGACGTCTTACTCCCCACCGTCCTAGGTCATAGAACATTTTACCTTTCCGATGCCCGGTCTTCTCTCGAGAACCCTCGGGTTTCGGTTGGAAGTACGGCTACTGACATAGGTTTGGAAGTTCCTATTGTTAGGGCGGTTCGACAGGTTCGACCCGTAGGCCTCCGACGAGGAACCCCCCCCCCCCCCGTCACAATCCTCTTCTAACCGATAAAAGACCTCAAAAACGTCCTCCGGATGCCCAGCTTGGACAGCTTGGCGGGATTGTTATCCTTGAAGGTTTGGATACAGTCATCGGCATGAAGGTTGGCTTTGGGCTCCCAAGAGCTCTCTTCTGGCCCGTAGCCTTTCCATTTTACAAGATACTGGATCCTGCCACCCCTCATTCTGCAGTCAAGTATTGACTCAACCTCAAATTCCTCTTCTCCATCAATCAGGACAGGGGCAGGGGGAGCGCTAGCTCTATTGGGTAAGGGATCCGGGGCCACCGGCTTAAATAAGGACACATGAAATACCGGGTGTATCCGTAGGGACAGTGGGAGTTCCAACTCATAAGAGACCTGGTTGATTTTCCTCTTAACAGAGAAGGGGCCAATGAAACGTGGGCCCAACTTTTTGGACGGGCATGACAGCTTCAGATTTTTTGTAGATAGCCAGGTCTTGTCGGCAGGTTGGAGATTGAGTTCACCACGTTTTTTCCTATCAAAAACGGCTTTGTTTGCTTCTTGTGTTTTAGCAAGTGTCTCTTGCAGCAGCTTCCAGTTAGACCTGAAAAATTGGGTGGACTCGTGTACTGCTGGTACCGCAGTCTCACCTGCTAAGCTGGGAAGCACAGTGGGGTGGAATTTGTAGTTGGCCCAGAAAGGCGATTGCTTTGGAATGCACCGAATTGTTATAGGCGAATTCTGCCAGGGGTAACAGCGTGCACCAGTCATCTTGGGAGTAGGCCGAGAAACAGCGGAGGTTTTGTTCCAACGTTTGGTTTGTCCTCTCAGTCTGGCCGTTGGTTTGGGGATGATATGCTGTTGAAAATTAAAGGTCGATCTCCAGGGCAGAACAGAGGGCTCTCTGGAACCGTGAGGTGACTTGAACTCCTCGGTCAGGCACTATATTGTCCGGGCCCCATGTAGATGGACAATCTCTCTAATAAAGATCTCTGAGGTCTCCTTTGCAGTGGGGTGCCCTTCATCTGGAGGAAATGCGCCATTTTTGTCAGTCTATCCACAACTATGAAGTTTGTGGTGTGCCCTTTGCCTGGGCGCAGCTCCACTAAGTCCATTGAGATCTTAGACCAAGGCCGATCAGGGATTGGAAGAGGTTTTAACAGCCCCCAGGCCTTGGTTTTGTCTGTTTTGTTTCTGGCACAGGTAGAACAGGAGCAGACATAGGCCAGGCAGTCTTCAGAGAGTAATGGCCACCAAAAGGAGCATAGCACGAGCTCGGCGGTTTTCCACATGCCGAAGTGCCCGGCTAATTTATGGTCGTGGCAGAGTCTTAAAATGGCAGGGCATAGCTCCTTGGGCATGTAGATTTTTTTTTTTTTTGTTAGGGCATGTAGATGTGGTTTTGATACCACCAGAGACCATCTTTCCAGGTCAGCCCTTGGCCAGGTGATCCAGATGATTAGGCTGAGGTTCTCCGATCTGGGAAAGTAAGTCATCCTGGGTGAGCAAAAAATTCCTAGGCTGTAGGATGGTGTCGGGGGAGCGGATGTTCCAGGTTCCGAAAACATGTGGGATAGTGCAATAGTGCATTGGGTTTGGTGTTTTTCGCTCCAGGTCGGTATGTCAAGTGAAACTGGAATCTAGAGAAAAAGAGCGCCCAGCGAGCCTGATGAGGTTTGAGCCTTTTGGCCATTTAGATATACTCTAGATTCTTGTGATCTGTATAGATCAGGATGGGGTGCTGGGCTCCCTCCAACAGATAGCACCATTCCTCTAGAGCTGCCTTGATGACCAACAACTCCCTGTCTCCAACATCATAATTATTCTCTGGAGCAGAGAGTTTGCGGGAGAAGAAGGCTACAGGATGGAGGAGTGCCTTAGCTCCCTGTCTCTGGGAAAAGACGGCTCCCACAGCCATCTCAGAAGCATCAACCTCCAGGACATAGGCCAGAGTAGCATCCGGATGCTTCAAAATGGGTGCTGTGATGAAGAGCTTCTTCAGTGACTGGAAGGCGTATTGCGCCTCAGAAGAACCGCTGACCCTGTTTTGTAAGTTGGGTGATGGGGCGATGTCGGCTGAGACATCCCCTGATGAACCTCCTATAGAAATTGGAGAAGCCTACAAAACGTTAGACCCCTTTCTTATCCACAGGTGCAGGCCAGTCCAAAATAGCTGTGACCTTCTGAGGGTCCATTGTAACTCCAGTGACAGACAGGATTAATCCGAGGAAAGGGATGCTGGAGCGCTCAAAGGCGCATTTTTCAGCCTGGGCGTACAGTCTGTGTTGCCGCAAGCGGCTGAGGATACAGCGGACATGTTGGAGATGCTCTTCCAGGGAGGAGGAAAAGATCAAAATATCATCCAGATATATGATGACGAAAAGGTCCAGATAGTCACGGAATACATCATTGACCAGGTGCTGAAAGGTGGCTGGGGCATTGCAGAGTCCGAAGGGCATGACAAGGTACTCGTAGTGGCCAAAACAAGTCCGGAACAAGTCTTCCACTCGTCGCCCTCTCGGATGCAAATCAAGTTGTAAGCCCATCTGAGGTCTAACTTGGTGAACACGGTGGCCGACCCAAGCCTCTGAAAGAGTTCTGGAATAAGGGGAAGAGGATAGCGGTTTTTGACTGTGATCCGGTTCAGATCTCTGTAGTCTATGCACTGGAAGAGAGTATGGTCTTTCTTTTCAACAAAGAAAATGCCTGCCCCGGCAGGGGATGTAGAGGGTCAGATGAACCCTTTAGCCAGATTTTCGTCTAAATAGGCCTTGAGGGACAACAGCTCAAGTTCAGACAAAGGGTAGATAAAGCCAAAAGGGACCTCAGTTACTGGAAGCAACTCAATGGGGCAGTCGTAAGACCTGTGTGGTGGTAGTTGGTCTGCCCCCTTTTTACTAAAGACATCGAGGTACTCATGCTAGACTGGAGGAACAGCTTGATGGGTTTATGAGTCCAGGCTCAGGAGTGAGGGGCCAACATTCTGGAACAGGAGCAGACAGTGTTGGCCACAGTATGGGGACGGAAATTGTATATGCCCAGAGGACCAGTTTATGTTGGGGCTATGTGCCCAGAGCCAAGGAAGCCCCAAGATGATGGGGAACAGAGGTGAGGCAATAACATCGAGGATAAGCAGCTCTTGGTGCCCCTCGGCTGTGGATATGGGTATAGGCTGGGTTTCCATGGTTACCTGGCCAGATTTAATGGCCGTCCTGTCTGCCAGGCGAACAGTCATTTGATGCACCTTGGGGAGCAGAGGCATCTGGTGTAGCGTAGCAAAGGTCTGATCCACAAAACAGCTACACGCCCCCGAATCAATAATTGCTGGGACTTGGATGCTCCCTGCGGGCAACTGCAAAGAAACAAGGAGTCAGGTGAGATACATTACTACTGACAGAGGTTGCATCCTGGGTAGCCTGGTGGTGCCACTTACCAGCTTTGGCAGGACAGATCCTCACTATGTGTCCAGGCTCTCCACAGTAAAGACACAGGTTCAACGCACGGCGCCACTGTCTCTCTTCTGTGGTGAGAGACGGGCGTAGGAGGCCAATCTGCATCGGCTCAGGCAGGTCTGCTGGTGCAGATGGAGCATCATCCAGGTCAGGCGTGGGACAGCAGGTGTTTCAGCAGCTCATTCAGCCTGGCGTTCCCTGAGCCTCCGGTCTATTTGAATGGCCAGATTTATCAGAGCGTCCAGGGTCGCAGGCACCTCGACACGGGCAAGCTCGTCCTTTAATGGTCCTGACAGTCCCAGGCGAAATTGATAGCAGAGTGTTGCGTCATTCCCTGCTGTGTCAGCACTTCAGCGCCTGAACTCTGCTACATAGTCCTCAGCGGTGCGCCAGCCCCACTGCAGGGCATGCAGGGTGGCCTTGGCTGTGGCTGTGAGATGGGGATCCTGGTATAGCCTGGTGTCAAAGAAGGCATTCAGGGTTGCAACTTCAGGTGCTCTTTGCTCCCAGAGCCGATGGGCCCAGGTCTGGGGTTCACCTTGCAGCAGGGAAATCACCAGTCCCACTTTAGTGGCTTCCAATGAAAAGGTGTGGGGCTGCAGACCGAAGTACAGCTTGCAAGAGCTGCGGAAGGCCCTGAACTTGCTTCGATCCCCACAAACTTGTGTTTGTGTATAGCTATCTTGCAGGTTCTTCACTGCTTGCATGAGCCCGGCCAAATGGACGCACAGCTCGTCCATAGCAGAGGGTGTTCCCTGTGCAGACCCGAACATGGCTGTCTGTTACTGTCACGGTCCTGGTGGTGGAGTCTGGCTTATGCAGGGAACAACCGCTCTTGCACACCCGATTCAGGGACCCCTGGTAGAGTAGACAGGAAGTCCCGGAGTGCAGGATGGCATGAGGGCTGGATGGTCACTGGTGGTGGTGTGAAGCTCCAAGTGGTCATGCAGATCAGAAGGGTGGTCGTGCAGGCTGGGTTGGCAACTGGCGGACTGTGCGGTACAAGGTGTTAGGCAAGAGAGTGGTCAAAGTCCAAGCAAAGTTTGTTAACAGACTGGCAGCAGAAGTACAGAGGGGTCAGACAATCGGATGGTCGTGGATAGCCTGGGTCGGTGCAGGCAGATAATCAGCATGTCAGGTCAAGCCGGGTCGGATCAGGAAAACAGGTGACAAACACAGGAACAGAGCTGGGGCTCACAGGTACTCAGAAGCTGTAGAATGGACAGCACTTGCTGACAGGTGCAGGGGGATTAAGTAGCAGCGCTTGGTGCAGTTCCCGGCGCGTGCGCGCGAACGTGCACAGGTGTGCGTCAACGTGCATAGGCACGCGCAAACGCGCATAGGCGTGCACACAAGCGCAAAAAGTCCAGAAATTAGCCAATCTTCTCCTAACACTACCTACCACCCTCATAGATCTTTTGCTTGAGGATGCTCCAAAGGTTCTCAATAGGATTGAGGTCAGGGGAGGATGAAGGTCACACCATGACTTTCTCTCCTTTTATCCTCATAGCAGCCATTGATGCAAAGGTATTCTTTGCAGCATGATATGGTACATTGTCATGCAGGAAGATGATTTTATTACGGAAAGCATAGTTCTTCCTTCTGTACCAGGGAAAGAAGTGGTCAGTCAGGAACTTCACATACTTTGCAGAGGTCATCTTTACACCTTCGGGGACCCTAAAGGGTCCGACCAGCTCTCTTCCCATGATTCTGGCCCAAAGCATGACTCCACCACCGCCTTGCTGACGTCGCAGCCTTGTTGGAACAGGGTGGCCATCCACCAACCATCCACTACTCCATCAATCTGGACCATCCAGGGTTGCACGGCACTCATCAGTGAACAGGACTGTTTGAAAATGAGTCTCCATGTATTTTTCTGCCCAATGCAGCCGTTTCTGCTTGTGAGCATTGGTTAGTGGTGGCTGAGTGGAAGGTTTATGCACAGTTGCAAGACTCCGGAGGACTCTACACCTTGATGTCCGTGGGACTCCAGAGGCACCAGCAGCTTCAAATATCTGTTTGCTGCTATGTAATGGTGTTTCAGCAGCTGCTCTCTTGATCCGATGCATGGATCTGGCAGAAATCTTCCTCAATGTGCCTTTATCTGCACAAACCCGTCTGTGCTCTGAATCAGCCACAAATCTCTGAATAGTGCGATGATCACGCTTACGTTTTCGTGTAATATCTAATGTTTTCATACCTCGTCCAAGGCATTGAACTATTTCACTCTTTTCGGCAGCAGAGAGATTCTTTTTCGTCCCCATATTGCTTGAAAATGGTGCTCTGCTTAATAATGTGGACCACTTCCCTTAAGTAGTTTTTCCTTTAATTGGGCTCACTTGGCAATCTAATTATCACAGGTGTCTGAGATTGTTTTCAGTGATCAAAAGAGCCCTGAGACACAATGCCATCCATGAGTTAAACTGAAAAACAAAATATTTAATCTTTGTGACACTGAAATAGAATTTGCATAATAATTTGGAACAGGGTGTAAACTATGTGGACAAGTCCAATATACTACAAAATGTAATTTCATAAGGGCATACCCGTCATGGTTCTTTTTTCTACTTGTTTTCCTGTTACCTATTCTCCACATGCATGAACTGCTGTTTGGTTTCCGCTTATACTTGGCAGATACTGCTGGTGTTCCCTCCCTAACTCACCAAATTACCCTAAACTTAACCCCTCGGATACACTGAATCATTATTATTATTATTATACAGGATTTATATAGCGCCAACAGTTTGTGCAGCGCTTTACAAGATAAAGAGACATTACAGCAACAGTACAGTTTAAAACAAGAGGGTTAGAGGGCCCTGCTCCTGTGAGCTTACAATCTAAGAGGGGGGGAATCATGTAACTGAGGCGCTCTAAAGGCAGTCCACTTACACAGTTCACCCATGTGGGAAGAAGAGAAGTTCCTACTTAACTTGCTCGTCAGCTATCTATACATTCCTTGCCCATTACATAACATTTGCCATACTTTTCTATATGTCACCCCTTCCTATCCCCACGCTGCCCCCCTGCTATTCCAGCAGCTCCTCTCTTCCGTCTAATTCAGCTTGCCTATGCTATTACACAAACATGCACCTTCTGCCTGATGATTCATTTTAGATATCCATGGCCTCTAAATCCCCACTATCCATTCACTTATTATGAACATTGTCTCATTTTATGTAAAGGGACTTAGATCCCCTTACAAGAGAGTCAAAGTCCTACGTCATCTCAAAAGACTTAAAGCGGACATAGCTCTTCTGCAGGAATCACACCTTTCCTCCTCTGATTTCCACCACATGCGGAAACTGTGGGTAGGTTCGGTTTTCGGATCCGATGCTATCGGCCGCAAACTGGGTTCCTAATCTTAATCCATAAAAAGTTTCTGCATAAAATAATATTGATCGACACTGATAACCAAGGAAGGTTGATCACGCTACACGTTCAACACGCCAATTTTGAATACCTTATTACCAATGTCTATGCCCCCAATAATCCTGGTAAACTGTTCTTTGGGGACCTCTCAATCTCTCTATTGAAACATCCCGACACCCCTCATATCATAGGAGGAGATTTCAATGACACAATCCACCCCTTAGAGGACAAATCCCCGGTGAAGAGAGTAGAACTCCCCCACACAGCGCCACAGCCTATGCTGTTTGCCTCCCCAATTGATTCCCTCGACCTAATGGACATATGGAGACTACATCACCCCCTGGGGAAGGAATTTACCCTCTTTTCCCACCCGCACAACTCTCTATCGAGGATAGATTATTTATTCTGCACCAAAACACTGTTACCAAATGTGTCAGAAGCTGAAATTCACAACATCGCTGTTTCAGATCATGCCTCAATCTCAATTTCACTGCATCTCACTGATCAGAGACAGTCAGCCAACATATGGCGGTTTCCCTTTTTCCTCCAAAACAATGAATACTTTCACTCTTACATTTTAAAGGCCTGGCGAGAATACATTTCCAATAATTCGTCACACGCCGATAACCTAAACTCATTGTGGGAGGCCAGGAAAGCTTATTTACGGGGATGCATCATTTCTTATACTGCTTCCTACAAAAATCACATTACAAATTAGCCAGCGATAACCTTAGATTAGCTCAACAAGCCCTAACTTCCAATAACACCCCGGAAAATTGGGCGAAATGGTTGACCACAAACAAAGTAATTTTGTTGAGTCTTGGGCGGACAACATCGAACTAATGCACAGATCCCACCTTGAGGCTCATTTACACAAATTTGGCAACAAATCGGGTAAATTCCAGGCCAGATTATGCAGGGCCCTTACAAACCTATGCACATAACATCCCTCAGAGAATCCTCAGGCAACATTCATTCCAGACCTAAGGAAATTAGCCAGGTAATGCTTGATTTTTACGCCAATCTCTATACCCTATAAACAAGGAAGAGGCCTGCAAATTTCTCGCTCAGGTTAATCTTCCAAAAATTACCCCCTCATAATTGGAGACGCTGAACCCCAAAATATCCACAAAGAAATAAATGAAGCCATTTAGCTCCCTCTAAGGCCCCTGGACCAGACGGTCTTACAGGGGAATTTTACAAAATCCTGAAAGATGACATCACGCCAACCCTACAAGAGGTGTACTCCAAACTCTGGGAGGGTGGCTCTTACCCCCCCCCCCCCACTTCAAACCAGGCCATTATTAAATTGTTGGAAAATAAAGGGAAGGACCCCACCCAACCCAGTTCCTACAGGCCTATATCCCTTCTAAATATCGATGTAAAGATACTTAAAAAGATTATAGCCTCGAGCCTCGCCACAATCAGGTTTTGTAAGGGGCAGAACTGCCACTCTGAACATCAGAAAGGTTTTAGCAGTGCTGGAGATAGCAAAACATGACGGGGGGAGGGGGTCACGCCATCATCACCCTGGATGAAGAGAAAGCCTTCAATAATGTCAGCTTCAAATGGCTACATATAGTGCTAGAGCATTTAGGGTTTGAGGGCTCCTTTACTCATTGAAGCCATGTACTTGGCTCCTGCGGCCAGGTTGGTGGTAGCGGGCCTCCTCACCACAGAGTATAAACTGCATAAGGGAAATAGGCAGGGTTGCCCCCTTTCACCCCTTTTGTTTAACCTAGCCCTTGAACCACTTTCTAGATACATTAACTATGTCGCCCCCCCCCCACACATGGCATCAAATTCCGAGACCTCAAACTGCGCTCATTCTTGTTTGCCGACGATATTCTCGTATTTACGTCCAACCTCACTATAGATATGATCACGATAAAAACCACCTTTGGCACATTCAGGCTGTGTTCGGGTCTACGCATTAATTACCATAAGAGTGAGATACTCCCCCTGGGAACCACTTCAAGCCCCATCTTGGATTTTAGACTCCCCATTTGCGATAGCCCACTCTCACATCACATATCTAGGCATCAAGATAGGCAAACTATCCTCATCCCTCTACCATCTTAACTACCCTCCTCTCCTGACTAAGATTTATCAAGAAATAGACAGCTTGATGGATCTACCTCCCTCACTCAGGGGGAGATGCTATCTACTAAAAATGGTCACCTTTGCTCACCTTTTATATCCCCTCCAAACAATCCCAGTACTGGGGAAGCACAAAGACATCCAAATGCTTAATAAAAACATGTCACAATTCATATGGCAAAGGAGGTGATCTCGTATAGCCCTGCGTCAGCTGCATCTCCCCAGGAGCGAGGGGGGAACAAGTCTCCCTAATGTCAGATTGTACAACATAGCATGTCTGCTTAGATTCAGTCTGGACTGGATAAATCAATCCGCACGAAACTCATATTACCAACTTGAAACAGCTTTGGTCTACCCCTACTCATTTGTTGGCCCTCCTCCACTTCAGAAGGAAGGCTACTCCACCGGTTATCCAACATAACCTCCTCCCCAGGGACACTACAATAGCCTGGAGAGAGCACAGGAAAATTTTCAAACTATACCCCTTTATGTCGAAATTTCTTTTGATTCAAGTTTCCCAACAGGAATGGAACATAAAGTCTTCACCCACTGGGAAGACAGAGGTCTGACAAGGTTTTCTCTCCTATATGACGAGTCCTCTGGGACCCCCAGTGACTACAGATCCATTGCGAAACAGTATTCTCTTCCTAAATAGAGTTGAGCGAACCCAAACTGTAAAGTTCGGGTCCGTACCAAACTTTTGGGTGTCCGGGACCCGAACCCGGACTTTTCAAAAAAAGTCCAGGTTCGGGTCCGGGGTTCTGGTTTTTTATTACACGTGTCGAAAAGCTGCCAAGGGCAGCCACTCAAGTGTTTCACTGGTTTTCCCTAGAAGCCATCACAGCCATGCACCATGTGACCACACTAATATGGCTCCACGCGGCTGAAACAGGGTTTTCCCACACACTTTGAAGATGATTTTAGAACACTAATATGGCTCCACGCGGCTGAAACAGGGTTTTCCCACACACTGTGAAGATGATTTTAGAACACTAATATGGCTTCAAGCGGCTGAAACAGGCTTTTCCCACACACTTTGAAGATGATTTTAGAACACTAATATGGCTTCATGCGGCTGAAACAGGCTTTTCCCACACACTTTGAAGATGATTTTAGAACACTAATATGGCTCTATGCCCCTGCAATAGGCTTTTCCCACACACTTTGAAGATGATTTTAGAACAATAATCTTTCCCTTAAAGCAACAGCTGGAGGCTTTCCCTGTACAACTTGGAGATGATTTTAGAATCTAAAATAATTTCCTAGTTCTATAGGGAGAGGTTCCTACTGTTGCTTAAAGGGACAGATTATTGTTTCTTGCACAAAATGAAAAAGTGCATCTACATTGCTGGTTAAAAAAAACAAGAACATTCTAAAAACTACATTTGCGGCCAGCGGTGCATTTCTTGCACAGAAATTAAAAAAAACTGTGTTGGCTACCTCCTCCTCCTCCTCCACCGTCACTTTCCACCGTCACTTTCACCGCCTCCTCAACCTCCAACTCCACATCCACCTCCATTTTTGATTTTTTTATGTGATTTTAGCTTAAAAATTATTTTAAGTTATTTCCCCTTGTCCGACCCTTACCCCCATTTTCCTTCCTTTTGCAGACCTCTAGGACTTTCCAGGACTTTGTTACAGCCATTTTTGTGCCTAAAAGTTGGGGCCCCCATTGATTTCAGAGGTTCGATCAACTCTATTCCTAAAGAGCACCTGTTCTACTATTGGCAGTGTACCAGCTATGTACAGACCTCCTGCATAGACAAAGCCAAGAGATTCCGGGAAAACATCATCGATACCCTTCTACAAAGACAGACGTATAATATTTCAGATATCTGCAAACCAATGCTGATACAGGCCTCCTGCCCCTTGAACTCTTCCTCAGCTGCAAATTGGAACAAGGACTTTGCAGACAAGGATTTAGTTGACAAGCTTCTGAAAGGGTACACCACAACCCTAAATATGACCCCGAATGAAACATGGCGGGTATCACAACTGAAAATAATGCATCAGGCATTTATCCCTTTTCTTTCAAACAAATACGAACCCCAATCCGCTTTATGCCAACTCTTTCAGCAATATAAACCATCCCTCACCCACCGACTCTGGGCCTGCCCACATATTGCAGCCTTTTGGGATTGCGTCATCCTGTACATCAAAAGCATCACTCTCCTTTCCCTCTTGAAAGACCCCCTGCTCCTTATTTTCGGTTTTTGGGGGTTACAACACTCGCTGCAGCCCTATCCACCGAATGCCAGGACCAAGGATTGGATACTCACCTGTCTCCTAATTGCCCGCAGAACCATCCTGAAAAACTGGATTTCTCTCTCAGCTCCCTCAATCATCCAAAAAGGGAACTGACAGCTCTCCTTTTTTAAGATAAACTCAACACAGACTTTAACCTCCCTAGGTCGGCAAATTACTTTCACCAAAAGTGGCAACCCTACACAAATCACACACTGCCACCAGATGAGGCAGACTACCTTAAAAATACCTTCACATAGGATACCCCCCCGATCCTACTAAGAATGATCCATCTGGTTGTCCTTATGGTTAAATGTTACTTCAATTCTGCATTATGTTTGATTAATAGGTCCTGTACATATACCTTTTACTCTTATGTAAAAATGCTGGACTCTTTCAAGTCGTTTTCACGACTTGGCATATTTTTGTATCCCTGTGAAATTACCTCAATAAAGTCTTTTGAAAAAAAAAAAAGTATTCAGAGTTGCACCCCAATAGTTTAACTCTAGTGTGAGGATGGGTGTATAATGCTCTTTTTAAAGGTAAAGATATTGCTCTGTAATTATGACGCACTTTATTAGGCAGTGCAGTCTGTTCACAACATCCAAGTTCTGTATTTTCCAGACGCTGCCATGAACAATTTTGTTCTATCCAATGGTTAGTCCTCCTATAATTCCTTTGTTGTGCAGACCCCAACAAGTACTGCTGATTCGTCCCAGGTTCTGTTTGTGTTTGGGTTTCCTTGCAGCCAGGCACACAACACTTGGATAGAATCTCTCACAATAACTTAGTGGTGGATGTTTTTTTTATGCTTTATTGCTGGTTAAACTTGTTTGGGGTGCAGGGAAGCATTGGAATACTCCAAACTTAGTGCATAAAATAACTAGAGGGCACTCTCTATTCTGTCTTCTCTGTTCAGGGATATCTCCCTTTTTCGCAGAGATTAGAAACAGCAGCACTTCTGGGACTCCCTGAAGGGTAAGTCCCACTTTAGCAACATTGATGCAGTCACACATGGGGTTAAACAACAGACAGTCACTAGGATGCTGTTTCCAGGTCTCTACTCACTGTGTCCCCAGAAACTTGGGTACCTCCTGTCCAATATCAGCAAGAGGCTTTTCCTGTGAATCTCCAGGCCAGATCCTTTGACTCTTGACTTGGCAATCCTCCCTTGACTTGGCTCAAACTGCTTCCAGGACAATAGGCCCCCCAGCTCCCACTTAGCTGTAGCAATATATAATCCAGGAAAAGTGCAGCGCTAATCATGTGTAAGCTAGAACCCAATTTGGTGATTGACAAAGCTGATATGTGCAACAAAATTAATTTAAGTGGTTGTAAATTCTAAACATTTTGTACCTTAATGCATTTTTTGCATTAAGGTAAAAATATTTAGGTATCGCCCCCCCCCCCCTTTTAATTACCTGAGACCCCATTCGATCCAGCACCGTGCACATCTGCAGATTTTTTTTTCCTCTCACTTCCAGATCTTACTGGCTTTGCTGGGGCACCGGGAGCCATTCTCTCTTAGTGCTGTCAATCAAAGCCAGTGATGAGGGAGTGGGAGGCTGGGCCAAGTCCCACTGTCTGTGTCAATGGATGCAGCAGAGGGGCTCGGGTGTGAGCCTACATGAGTGCCCCCATGGGAAGCAGCTTCCCATGGGGGCACTGTCCAGAGAAGAGGGGCCAGGGGCACTGGCGGGAGACCCAAAAAGATGAGTTTCCCAGCCTCTCTGTGCAATTCCATTGCACAGAGTAGGTAAGTATAGACAATATTACAGATGTAAAAAACTCTCAATATAGAAAAAGTTCATAGGGTAAGTGTAGGTTTGTCTTCAGAGTAAAAGATGAAAGATATCCAGATGCTAAGAGGAAAATCAGGGTCAAGCCACCCTAGTGAGACACAGGGAGGCTTACCAGAATCTTTTGACCCCAGTCAGATGGTCAATATGTGCCCTAATGAATGTAAACATCTGTTAGACACCATGAATCTAGATCTCTCATCCCTGAGGGGAAGCCTCTCAGTGTTTAAAGCCAGCCATATAGACACAGCATCCTAATCAGACAGTTATACTTCTCTGTCATATGCATTAAATTAGGAAAAAGAAATTGACCATAGTGAAGTTCCGCTTATATTTTAAAACATGTATTCAAATAAATATTGCACTTACAAGCATGGCATAAAAACAGCATCCAAATTGCCAGTTCCTAGGTTGGCCACGATGGGGCCATGCAGGCTCAGTAACCTCATGCGATGTACACCCTAGCTCTGCCCTACACGTTTTATCATAAATTACATCATCAGGGGTAATATCGCCTGCGATTGGGATAATATATGCATTGTCCTGTTTACTTTTGATGGTTAATTTTATATGCACTAGCACCTTATTGGCTATCACTGCCATTTAATGATTTTGATTAACTTATTTTATTTATATATTTATTTATACACATATGTTGATATATTTATTTATGCACAAGCACTTTATTGACTACAATATTATTTGATTTTGTGCATATATATTTTTAATTCTGCTATGGTTTCACTTAAATATTGATGCACATATCAGTTTTGTCAATCACCAGATTGGGTTCTAGCTCACACATGATTTTGACATATTAGCTCTGCACTTTTCCTGGATTATATATTGTGATAATACACCTGAGTATTGTGCCAGCAGCTTTTTTTCTATTACACCTAGTGGCCTTCAGTGCAGCAGCTCTTTCTCTCTTTCCAAATCTCTACAATAATCTCCCCAGCTCCCACTGAGATGGGACCTTGGTGAACTCTCTGCAGCAGGCTTCAGCTAACTTGTCCAGAAGGGCACCAGCCTTTCAGACAGGGATCTTCTCCTCCTGGACGAGAACCACGGTGCTCTAGACTTCAGGCTATGTATCTCCTTTTCAGCCACCTCATAAATATTCAGGCCAAGGGTTTGCCTCTTCTAGCACACTACATTCTAAAAACCACTAAAAGGCAGGGTGAAGTAGTTGAGCCTGCAGCCTGTGAGACCCAGAACAGCCAAAAACAATCACACACTGCGCCAATATTTACAGAGGAGCATAAAAAACAAAATTTACCTGAACCTCTCTAGCAACCTATTCTAGGAGGGTGTTACACTTTGTTTAGACTTGCTTCAGGGAATGGGGTGATTGATATTATATTAGTGCACTTGCAACAAAAATAATTGAGTACTGTCCGTAATACTTTGTTTATTTGCACAAACATTGGCTTTTTTATGTTTGTGTTTTTTTCTTTCTTATCCAGGCCTGGTTCACTTTAGTTTCCAATGCGATTTGAGGTGTGATTATTCAGTGTGGGTACTATGCAATTTTTGTGCAATTGCTTTATGATTGTCATGCGATTTTAGTGCAGTGCATTTTTGGATGCAATTTTCATGGCTTTGAACCACTACTACACCAAGAAGAACAGTTCAGCAAAAAATGCACCAAAACTGCATTTCTTTTTAAGTCTATGGGCCACAAAATTGCACTGCATTGCACCAAAGTAGCATATGACCCTTTCCCAAACTTGCATCACAGCTGTGCTGCATGGTTGATGTGAACAGCCTCATTTAAAAACATTATTATAAAAATTATTTTAAAAATGTTATTTCCATTGTTAAGAGATTTTTTGCGACTCAAATCACATCAGAAATCACACTAGTGTGAATTAGGCCTTGAAGGGGTTCTAAAGGTTTTTCATCCTTAACCACTTCAATACCGGGCACTTAGGACACTTCCCGCCCAGACCAATTTTCAGCTTTCAGTGCTGTTGCGATTCGAATGAGAATTGCGCGGTCGTGCGACGCTGCACCCAAACAAACTTTTTGTCATTTTGTTCCCACAAATAGAGCTTTCTTTTGGTGGTATTTGATCACCCCTGCTGTTTTTATTTTTTGCGCTATAACAAAAAAAAAGACCGAAAATTTTGAAAAAAAACAACATTTTTCTTTGTTTCTGTCACAAAAATTTGTATAAAGTACATTTTCTCCTTCACTGACGGGCACTGACGTGGCTACACTGATGGGCACTGATGAGGCTACACTGACGGGCACTGATGAGGCAGTACAGATTGGCACTGATGAGGTGGCACTGATAAGGTTGCACTGATGATGGGGCAAATATGCAGCACTGATGGGCGGCACTGACAAGCAACACTGATGGGCACTGATACGTGGCACTGATATGCGGTACTGATGGACACTCCTAGGCGGCACTGATAAGTGGCACTGGGCACTGATGGGCACTGATAGGGGGCACTTTTAGGTGGCACAGATGGGCACTTTTAGGTGGCACAGGTGGGCACTGATAGCTGGCACAGGTGGACACTGATAGGTGACACAGGTGGGCACAGGTGGGCACTGATAGCTGGCACAGGTGGGCACTGGTGCAACAAGCACTGTTAGGGATGGCACTGGCAGTCATCATATATGAACACAGTGCCATCCCTACAGTGCATAATATGGCCCTTACCTGGTGGTCTAGTGGGGGCTCCCTGGTGGTCCTGGGTGGCCTCTGCATGACTTCCCTGGTGGTCCTGGGCGGCCTCCTTGCGCTGTCCGGGAGGGGGGCTCCCTGGGGGTCCTGATCCGGCTCCCTGGTGGTCCAGTGGGGTGATCCTGAGGGTGGCTGCGCTGATAAACGTTCAGCGCAGCCCCCCCCTGTCAGAAGAGCAGCCGATCGGCTCTGCGCTGCTCAGGTCTGCAGACCTGAGCAGAGGAAAAGCCGATCAACGGCTCTTCCTATTTACACTGTGATCAGCCATTATTGGTCACGGCTGATCACATGGTAAAAGGCTTCGGATCGAAGCCTTTTACCTCGGTCGGTAATGCGGTGGGTCAGACTGACCCACAGCACCACCGATCGCCGCGATGCGCGCCCCCAGGGGCGCGCGATCACGCATTATCCTGAGGACGTCAATAGACGTCCAGTCAGGATAATGAACCACCCCGCCCGGACGTCATTTGTCAATGCGCCGGGCGGGAAGTGGTTAAATAACAAACATGCTATACTTACTAGCCCTGTGCAATGGTAGTGTACAGAGTGACCCTTAACCTCCTCTTCTGAGGTCCCCTAACTGCACTTTCGGCTCCTCCTCTACTGTGTCTGCCACCATAAGAAGCCACTGGCTATGGGGGCAGATGTGCAGGCTCACTCCCGAACTGGGCTGTGTGCATCTATTGACACACACAGTGCGGCTCATCCCCACTCCCCACTCCTTCCTCACTGAATTTGACTGAACCAATGGCTTCCACTGCTGCCTCAGTCCCTGTGTGAAGAGGGAGAGGGCAGAGAAAATTGCAATTGGGCACAATGCTGTATTGTTCTACGAGGTAAGTGTTTAGAGAGAGAGGGTGGCACAGCAAATCCTAAAACTTTTTTTACCTTTAGGGAATGTATTAAGGTAAAACATGTTTTCACTTTACAACCAATTTATAATTCTAATAAAATTTTGTGTACTGCTTGGACCTTTTAATAAGGAGCGATACCCCAAAAGTTTGACCTAAAAGTTTAAATTATTAAATCAAATTAAAAAAAAAAATGGAACAACTGCATAAATTGTTTTATTTTCAGGTAACAAGCAGATAACCATCGGTACAGGTGCAGTTTTACCACACAATCAAGAAGTGCAATGCCAAGTACTCAAAACCTGACACTATTTAAGTTTGTTGGCAATTTTGAAATACTTTTAGTTGTCCTAAACACTTCTTTCCTGACATACTCCATGGCAGCATACGTGTGGGTTAGCCCCGCCTCCATAACTACCCTATGAGACCCCTCTCCCATAAATCTTTGCTCCACACCAGCAGCCATGTTCTTTTTTTGTCCTCCTCTGTAGGATAGAATAGATGGTTCTCTACTGAAGAGTCCACCATGGTCAGGAATCAGTGACACGGCCAGAGGAATTACGTCCCTCCGATAGGCCCTAGCTGTTGTATGGGGTATGGAGTGTATAAAGCAGAGTAGCACTGAAGTCGGAGCCCTGGGGAATGGCTGAAAAGGGCGCACTGGCCAGAAGCCTAGTCTTGGAGATGATTTTAGAACAATAATATGGCTCTCTAAGCCACGGCTGGAAGAAACTTTCCCTATAGAACTTGGAGATGATTTTTGAACAATAATATGGCTCTCTAAGCAACGGCTGGAAGAAACTTTCTCTATAGAACTTGGAGATGATTTTAGAACAATAATATGGCTCTCTAACCATATTATTGTTCTAAAATCATCTCCAAGTTCTTTAGGGAAAGTTTCTTCCAGCTGTTGCTTAGAGGGACAGATTATTGTTCTAAAATCATCTCCTAGTTCTATAGAGAGAGGTTCCTGCTGTTAAAGGGACAGATTATTGTTTCTTGCACAAAATTAAAAAGTGCATCTACATTGCTGGTTTAAAAAAAAAAAAAAAATTCTAAAAACTACATTTGCGTCCAGCGGTGCATTTCTTGCACAAAAATAAAAAAAACAGTGTTGGCTACCTCCTCCTCCTCCACTACCACTTTCATCGCCTCCTCAACCTCCAACTCCACATCCACCTCCATTTTTTATTTTTTTATGTGATTTTAGCTTAAAAAATATTTTAAGTTATTTCCCTATCCCAATTTCTTTGTAGGGCACTTGTCCAACTCTTACCCCCATTTTCCTTCCTTTTGCAGACCTCTAGGACTTGCCAGGACTTTGTTACAGCCATTTTTGTACCTAAAAGTTCGGGTCCCCATTGATTTCAATGTGGTTCGGGGTCCGGGACAAAGTTCGGGTCAAGTTCGGTCCCGAACTCGGACTTTTTCCCGAAGTTAGGCCGAACCTGCAGAACCCGAACTTCCAGAGGTTCGATCAACTCTAGTCTTGACTGATCTCCTAGGCAGGTTTTCAGTCTTTCTGTGCAGTTTCACACTGGGGAAGTATCACTGCCCCCATGTGGTCAGCCCTGGGGTATCAGGTATGAGAGGGGGGTTTAACCATTCCTTTCCTTGCTGTCCGGGTACTCTTTTGGCTGCTTTTACCACATTTCCTTTCTATCATAGTTTGCTTTTGTGAGTCCTTCTAGGTGAGATTGACATTATATGGCACAACACGATAAGCACCTCATTAGGTCACAACTTTTTTGCAGTTGTATTTGTCATAGGTCACTGTCAAGGTCCAGCCTTCACAGCAGAAGCTCTGAATCCTCCTCTATGTACCCACCGCCATGTCAGCCGCTCCAAGGAGGGAGCATGCTGAGGATGCGGGACGTTGGTCCCAGAGAGCAAGTCTCTATGTGAACTATGCTAAGCCAGGAGGTGGTGTGTTCCAGCAGGTGGAATCCCTAGTGAGGCACGTGGTGTAAAATCTCTCAGAGTGAGATACAAGCCACACATGAAGTCCAACAGCCATTGCGGCATGTTCTCCCACTAGGATGACCAGGATAAACTGGAGCTGTCCCAATCAAGATACAGTCTCCTGCACGACAAGAGGAAGTTATGTGGGCACTTTTGGCTTAGTTTCCACTGGTGCGACTAGTAAATGCGACTTTGATGGGGTCGTATGGCGGGTCACAGCCCATTGATTTCAATGGCACCCATTCCAATCTATGCAACTTAGAGTCACAGTGACTTTGAGGGGGTTCCTGCGCTACTCTGATGCGACTTGATGCAACTTGATCCTGCACTGCAAACAAAGCTGGCTCATCTCTGAGGATAGCAGCCACAGTGCATCACAAACTCGTGCCCAGGCATCAGAGACTATCATTACTACCCCAGCAGCTATTGCTGCAGAATTGGCCAGAACTTCTGTCCAGCATATATTCCTTGTGCCTGATCCCATGACTGTATGCAACTTGATCCAGGGGCTGTAAAGTCGGATCTGTGCTGTCATCAGAGTCAGATCAAGGTTGCACTCTGAATCGTGCGACTTGGGGGGGGCGCATTGGTGAAAATGTAGCCATAGAGAGACTGTCCTAAATTTCCATTCTGAACAGAACTAGGGGACATCATTGGATAAGTGGAGCAAGATCGTGAGACGCCCCTCCCTTCAGTGCAAATGGCCAAGCTCTATCCATTCAAAGATAAGAATGTGAAGCATTTTTAAGGCTGCCTCTCTAAATCGCTGATGCCTTGATGAGGTGAGCAAGCATGTCGCACTGCCTTGGAAGATGCAGTGAATAGCCTGAAGGTAGGCCTGGGCTCTTGTGGCCATATCGAAATGGACAGAAATGTGAATGGAGAATGTTGACACAGTATTCGGGAATGTTTTCTGAAACTCTGTAATTCAGAAGCCGTAGCTGGTGTCGGTTTCCATAATAAGGCTCCAAATGACATCAGCCGAATAGTGGCGCAGTTTTTGCTCTCGTCAGTTATGGCAAAGTGAGTGCTATGGCTGGGGCCTGGGTTTGCTGATCCTCTAAGAGGCATAGTGTAGCATCCCTGTTAGGGAGCTTCATCTTTTGGCAAGCTGGATAGCACTGTAACCCGGGCCGCAGTTGGCAAATTGAGGTCCTACATCAGGTTCAGCACTGGCTGGGCCAGAAGGGGACAGTCTAGAGAACAAGTTCGGAGCATGTGAGGGTCGCATGTTTTTACAGTCCAGTATTAGAGTTGAGCGAACACCTGGAAGTTCGGGTTCTGCTGGTCCGTCCGAACTTCGGGACAAAGTCCGGGTCCGGGTCCGGACGGAACCCGAACGATCGCACGGACAACGAACCCCATTGAAATCAATGGGGACCCGAACTTTTAGGCACAAAAATGGCTGTAGGAAAGTCCTGGAAAGCCCCAGAGGGCTGCAAAAGGAAGTAAAATGGGGGTAAGGGTAGGGCAAGTGCCCTACAAAAAAATGGGGACAGGGAAATAACTGTAAATATTTTTAAAAAAATAAAAACATAAAAAAAGTAAAAATGGAGGTGAATGTGGATCATCTTCAAACTGTGTCTGAAAAGTATTAATTAACGGTAGAAGCCATATAACTGTTCTAAAATCATCTTCAAACTAGGGCAAGTGCCCTACAAATAAATGGGGATAGGGAAAATAAATTAAAATCAAGTAAAA
>BLSH010474788.1:56647-89122 GCA_018402905.1 Glandirana rugosa | reverse complement strand
ATTCTCCCCGTTCGTGGACGGGACCTTTGAGAGCGTAAGTCCCTGACCGTGTCGTCGTGAAACGCTGAGGTCACTAAATACATTCCGTACTCATATACGAAAGAAATGAAGGTGTACTCCTTTTTAGGTACCTTTACTGAGTCTCTTTTTCCTCCTGAAGACTACCTGGTACATACAGGGCTTTTCTGGTGAAACTTCAGGGTCATCAGACTCAGGGTTGACTCATCGAAGAACCTTGGGGTTCAAGTTCGAAAATCGTACGAAAATCACCCTTATAGACCAGAAGAGTGGTCGTAAAGGATTTCAGTGTATGACCGAACCCGAACGATTTTTGAAATGTCCGGGTCCGGGTCCGTGCCACGGACACCCTAAAGTTCGGTACGGACCCGAACGTTACAGTCCGGGTTCGCTCAACACTATCCAGTATGTGACTTTAGGAAATGCTGGTGAGAAGACCAGATATTCCCACTAAAAGCATGCTAAAAGCTTGAACTTGGGGTTCCAAGAAGCTACTCAGTTGGGACTCAGACTACTGGGACTTCAAAGTGGTCTTTTCGGGACATACATGGTCCATCAGAAGTCCTCCTTTTTCTCTGAGTCATTTCCATGGATTTTTCCTCATGTGGAAGTAAAGAAAGCATATACTCATGCCTTACATAAATCACTGGAGTCGCAAAGTGCTGCTGTGCCAGTCCCTGAATGCGAGAGTTTCCAGGGCAGGTGCTTGCCCCTCTTATGGTCATGAAGTTGAACAGCTTGCAGAGGTTTTAGATCTTGCACACCTGAGACAATCTTCAGCAAAAGTTCAAGGTGGAAACATTGTCCCTGATAGGGGCCCAGCCAGGTGTCTGGCTTGTTTCCAATAGACTTAAGATTCTTACCTTCATGTACCCAGTGTAGAAGACTTCCGCAAGTTCCTTCAGTTCAGTGTAGTTCAAGACCATCTCCAGCCATTCGGGCTTTCAACACCACCCTGTGTGTTTTCAGGGTCTTATTGGCTGTTATAGTCTTATCAAAACAAGGGGCATAAGCCGGCCTAGTTGCGTGGAGGTCCTTGTCCTGCCGTCCCAAGACAGAGGGCAGCTGCTAGAGCCCAGAGCTCAGGTCTTTTCTATGCTCCGCAAATTTGGCTGGCTGCCTAATCTGGCAGGGAGACACCTGGAGCTCACTCATTTTCTTGTAGGCCTCAGGACTCAGTTCATTATAAGCTTGGGAATCATTGCCTTAGCTCTGGATCCCGATGTTCTGGATCTGAATACTCCTGGCCATGTCTTCTTCCCACCTGCACACCTGTCAGTGTCTAAAATGATTGGCACTATAGTGTCTACCGATCCGAGGATCAAGTAGAAGCTGGAGAAGGTAGCCTTCTGCTAGGGGTTTCTCCAGCAGTGGGAACCAGGAAGCAGATTTCAGGCCTTTCACCATATAATGTAGGGAGCGGCAGTGCTCTTTAGTTAATCCACTACAACGGTCTCCTGGGTTAAGGCAGCCTGGGGACTCACAACCTGTTCTCTATTACAGAAAGCCAACCAATTATGTCTTGGGCTCAGAACAATCGAGCCTATAGCTCAAGCAGCCTATGTTCCCACAGTCCAAAAAGTTCTAACAGTTTTCTTTCCAGAGTCCACCATGAATGGTCTCTACATGTGGAGGTTTTCAGGTCTAGATGCTCTGATGGATCACTGAAAATGCAGTAGGACCTATGCATTTCTTCCAGTCCTGGTCAACCTCAGATTTTCTTTCAAAAACTCAGAACAGAGGATGTAGTGTTAGTGGCAGTGATGCCTTATCCGCCAATCAGGTCATGGTTCCCCTTGCTAGCACAGTTCAGCTTCCGAAACCCAGTGCACCTTCTTCTCAGGCCAGGCCTTTTATCACTGAGTACAATTCGACATCCATAGCCAGCACGGTTGTGTCTGATGGCAGGTCCTCGGCTGCTCTTCTAGAGTCACCTCTGCTCTCTTGAATACTAAAAGAATCAATGCAGACAAAGTTGACTGGAGAATCTGGTCGAAGTTGTTCAATACGCGCATGGCCCCTGGCTGTCCCTGGTTTCGGGGACTGTCACTGGTTTGGGGCCAAACACTGGGCTCCTTTGGAGATAGTGTCTGCTCACCCAACCAGGAGCTGGTCTACATCTGGGGCAGCTTTGCATCATGTAGCTCCCGGAGTAATTTGCAGGGCAGCTTCCTGGTCTTCTATCAAGACGTCTATGTCCCATTTCTGTGTTGAACCAGCTGCCCTATCTTCAAGTTATTTTGATTTACAAGTACTGCCGGCTGACGGTGTTAAGTAAATTTTCTTTGCTCAGCATTTTCCACATGTGTGTGTAGTGAGTTATTTCCCACACGTATGCTGCCATGGAGTATGTCAGGAAAATGGAAAATTTCTATCAAATACTTACCATAATTTTCCTTTTCTGATAGACTGCATGGCAGCAGGAGTCCCCTCCCAATGCCTGGAGTAGGCTAGTTACGGAACACAACTGCTGGCGTAGAGCAAAGACTTATGGGAGAGGGGTCCTATAGGGTCCTATAGGGTAGTTATGGAGGCGGGGCTAACCCACACGTATGCTGCCATGGGGTCAAATTATAGTAAGTATTTGATAGAAATTTTCCGTTTCAAGCTTCATTAACCGGTTTCCGACCGGTTACCGCATATTTACCGCGGCAGTGTGGATCTATTCTGTGAATTGCTGTAAATAATCGGCGATCGCGGGCACTGCTAGGGGACATGAGCGCGCTCATCCAGTGCTGTTGTGGCGGTCCGATTAGCTACAAGACCGTTCAATCCACAGGAATAGACCAATAGCCTATTCCTGTTGATCGCTCCCAGCGATTGGGATGCCATCTCCCCTCTCTGCGTTCTTTTCCATTGCAGAGAGGAGAGAGGGCATCATAAACGTGAGTTGCACTAACACTACATTGACACCAGTACACATAGGCACACTTTTAGCCCTTTGATCACCCCCTGATCGCCCCCCCCAGTTAACCCCTTTACTTCTCTCACCGTCTGTCACTGTGTCACTGAGTGCAGCAATAAGATCTTTCACTGATCGTTGTACTTGTGACCCTTGTGACACTAATCAGTGTTAGGGTAGGTAGTAGTAGGCCTAGGTAGGTGTAAATACCCCCCCTTACACCCTAATAAATGTTTTAACCCCTTGATTGCCCCTGTCACCTGCTATCACTGTATAAGTGCCACGGGTGACGCTACCTAGCTAGATCATTTTTTTCCCCATCAGGTTACCCGCTGTATATATAATATATATACATTTTACAGGTTTTAACCCCCGATCACCCAGCGGTGACCCCAGTTAGGGTCAGTGTAAACACCAGGCAGGGACAGTTATTTAGGTACTCTGACACGCATACACAAACATTAGATAGGTGTTAAATAATATTGCAGTATCTGATCAGATCAATATCTGACCTGATCAGATCTATATTAGTTTCCCCACTAGATTAGTGTTCTAAAAAATGCGGAATTAGTGGGATCAGCCCAGATACCTGCTAGCACCTGCGTTTAGCCCCTCCACCCAGCCCAGCCCACCGAAGTGCAGGATCAATCAATTGCTGACACTTACCAAACACAGAAGACATATCTGCAGCATTTGCAGAGATCATGCCCGATCCCTGCGAATTCTGACAGTGGTTCTGGTAGCGACTTGACACAGGCTCTGACAACCAGGTGCACTTTTTTGCCTGTGAGTCACACTAGTGTACCTATAAATTTAGGAGCCAACATGTCAAATGAGATACACTAGTGAAGAGGCCTACGCATTGTTGAGTATGACAGACGATAGCGATGGGGAATCACTGTCAGATTCAGACTCATCATACGATCCCATAGATAACAGCGGCTCCATAACAGATAGCTCTGACGATGGAGTGGTCCCTGCTAAGGTCAGGCATACCAGATCCCATTCTGCTGTCGCTGAGATGCATGAACTGCAGGACTCTTGTATGAAGCAGAGAACTAGTACTAGCGCCGCTACTCCTTCTGGTGACCTGGCAACCACCAGCGCCCTAGTACATCCTGGCCATACAACCAGCACTGCAGTAACACTTGGTGACGTGGCGAGTCCCATAAGTGCAGTTCAAGCTGGTGTGGCTAGCACAAGTAGTGTCCCGCAGCCACGAAGAAGACAAAGACAGGCCTGCAGAGCCCATAGTACCCTTTCTGACGTGCTTGCAAACCCTGATTGGCAATCCACCACTGATGCGGTGCCGTACTTCCCCCATTCACTGGCCAACCCGGAATCACGATGAATACAGTTGACTTTAGGTCCATTGATTTTTATTCACTGTTTTTCACGGAAGATCTCTATAGATCTATTGTGGACCAAAGCAATTTATATGCTGGTCAATACACCGCCGCTAATCCCCATTTGTCACTTGCCAGAGATTGGAATCCAATTACGATTTCTGAATTTAAGACCTTTCTGGGCCTTACCCTCAACATGGGCATACATAAAGAACCTGAATTGCGGTTATATTGGTCCGCTAACTCAATTCATCATATGTATGTCTTCTCTGCTTGCATGGCCAGGACACGATAGGAGCAGATCCTGCGGTTCATACATTTCAATGACAATGAACTTGGTCATCCATATGGGGACCCTGAATATGACTGGCTCTACAAAATTTGGCCCCTCATAAACCACTTCAATCAGCAGTTCACAGCACATTTTATTCCGTACCAAGTTTTGTGCATGGACGAGTCCCTGATTAAATTTGCTGGCCGTCTTGCTTTCAAACAGTACATCCTCAGCAAGCGTTCTAGATACGGGGTCAAGTTGTATAAGCTCTGTGACAGGGCCACAGGCTATACATGTAGTTTTATGGTTTATGAGGGCAAATATAGTCATGTGAATGCCCAGACTACATGGGGAGTGCTGGCTAAATTGTATGGAGCTTGGTGTCACCCTTATCTGGAAAGGGGTACCATTTGTACGTGGACAATTACCACACAAGCGTGCCACTTTTTAGTCACTTGTTTGATTGCCAAACTAGTGCATGTGGCACCATGCAATCTAATTTGGGGGGGTTGTGTGCTATCTGGGCATTCCATGGCCTCTGAAACTGTGGGGAGTGAGGAGTGAAATCACCATTTTATGTCCTTAGAAAGCATGAAGGCGGGGATTGGTTTTCGGGTCCCGTATGCGGATAGGTTCCAAAAAAGTCTCACACATGGGGTATCCTCGTACTCAGAAGAAGCAGCAGAATGTATTTTGGGGTGTAATTTCACATATACCCATGGCATGTTTGAGCAACATATAATTTAGTGAAAACTTTGTGTATTTTTTTTTCCATGGACTCAACATGCCTCTCAGCAAATAGCTTGGGGTGTCTCCTCTCCAAAATTGGGTCATTTGTTTTTTTTTTTGCTATTTGGGCATTTCAACTGTGATAGGTAGTGTGGGGTGAAGTCATACATTTTTACCCTTAGAAATCCTGAAGGCGGTGATTGGTTTTCGGGGTCCTATCCGTAGATAAGCCCCCAAAAAGTCTTCAATAAAATATTCCATGGGCTCAACATGCCTCTCAGCAAATAGCTTGGTGTGCCTACTTTCCAAAATGGGGTCATTTTGTTTTTTTTTTGCTATCTGGGCATTTCATGGCCTCCACAACTGTGATAGGTAATGTGGGGTGAAGGCATAAATTTTTGCCTTTAGAAATCCTTAAGGTGGTGATTGGTTTTCGGGGTCCCATACGTGGATGGGCTCCCAAAAAGTCTCACACATGGGGTATCCCCATACTCAGAAGAAGCAGCAGAATGTATTTTGGGGTATAATTCCACATATACAGTACCAGTGAACATTTTATTTTTTTGTCACAAGTGATTATAAAATGACAAAAAACAAATTACACAAAGTTGTCACTGAAATTATATATTGCTCTCACATGCAATATATAATTTCAGTGACAACTTTGTTCAATGGGCTCAAGAAGCCTCTGAGCTAATTCCTTGGGGCATCTACTTTCTAAAATGGGGTAATTTGGGGGAGGTTTTGAATTGCCCTTCCATTATAGCACCTCAAGATATAAGATAGGCAGTCATAAAATGAAAGCTGCGTAAATTCCAGAAAATGTACCCTAGTTTGTAGACGCTATAACTTTTGCGCAAACCAATAAATATTATTTTTTCATTTATATTGCACAAAATAAAAAGGGCAGAGGTGAACAAATACCCCCAAAGGAAGCTCTATTTATGGGGGAAAAAAAGGATGCAAATTACCAGTTAAAGCAGCGCAGTGCCAAATTGAAAAAAGTGGTTTGGTTCTACAGTGGGAAATCCTTTCGGGGGTGAAGTGGTTAAAAAAAAATAAAATCAATATTTTTATATAGCAAGCTGTATATATTATCTTTATTTATGCAATGTATGGAAAAGCCATATATACAATCATAGTAGATGATGTATGTAGTGCACTCAGCAGGTTGCAAAACACTTTGGAATCTTGTATATGCAGACACTAGAGTGATGTGCTTTCCATACAAACTTATTTCTAGAAATGGCTTTTAGTTGCTTTAGACAGCAGTCAATCAGGAATAAGCATTTACACCCAGGGGTGCTTAAGAGTGGAGTATATTTTTGTTTCAACTTTATTTACCTATGGTTAGTCTAGAACATTTTGCTGTTTACTAAGATTTTTTTTTTACATTTTAACACAAGCCTGATTGTTTGGCATGCTGCTAACCTTAGGCCTTCTGGATTATTGCTGTGGGGGGAAATTGCAGGACACAAAGTACACTGTGGTGATTTTTAAGGTGACAATAATAGTGTGGCTGTAGGAGGATCAGACTTGAAATAACAACCGATCCTTTGGCCTCTAAATCAATCCAAGCGTAACCACCTTTCAGCCGACCCAGATAATATCACCTTGGCAGCACCATGATCCCCCTGCAAGCATCATTCAAGTAGAGTTAGAATAAAATTGCTGTGGAGCTTGTTATATTACTGACTGTAAATAAATAAATTAATAAATTACTAATTTGTGTGTTTTTTTTTTACATAAATGTATAGTGTCATATATGCATGTGCCATCTGTCCTATCATGATGTACGCTGTACATTAGTACCTTAGATTGACTAAAAGCACACACATAGGTTGGACTTGTGTCTTTATTCAACCTCACAAATAGGGATGGGCCGAACACCCCCTGGTTCGGTTCACACCAGAACATGCGAACGGGCAAAAAATTTGTGCCAACATTCGAACACCGTTAAAGTCTATGGGACCCAAACATGAAAAATCAAAAACGCTAATTTTAAAGACTTACAGTATATGCAAGTTATTGCCATAAAAAGTGTATGGGGACCCGGGTTCTGCCCTGGGGGACATGTATCAATGCAAAAAAAAGTTTTTAAAGCGATTGTTTTTTCAGGAGCAGTGATTTTAATAATGCTTAATGTAAAAAAATGAAAATGAAACATTCCTTTAAATAATGTGCCTGGGGGGTCCCCTTAGTCTGCCTGTAAAAGGGAGCCCCTCTCTGATGTTTAGAACAGTGCCAGAGCTGTATAGTATTGCCGGCTCCTGGCAATATAGAAAAAAATCACTGAAAAAATTTGCATTGGGTCCCCCCCCCCCCAGTCCATATCAGGCCCTTTGAGTCTGGTATGGATTTTATGGGGAACCCCGCGCCAACATAAAAAAAAAAATTGACGTGGGGTTCCACCTAAAATCCAAACCAGACCCTTATTGGAGTATGCAACCTGGCTGGCCAGGATGGGGGACAGGGATGGGCGAGTGGGCCCCCAGATCCCGGCCCTCCCCCATGTGAATTAGTATCGGGTACATTGTATCCCTACTAATTCACCAAAAAGTGTCAAAAAAGAAAAAACAGCAGGAGACAATTAGTAACAAGTCCTTTATTAACCACTTCAGCCCCAGAAGGATTTCCCACTTTAGGATCAGAGCACTTTTTGCAATTCGGCACTACGTTGATTTAACTGACAATTGCGCGGCCGTGCGACGTTGTACCCAAACAAAATTTGTGTCCTTTTTTTCCCACAAATAGAGCTTTCGGTTGGTGGTATTTGATCACCGCTGCGTCATTTCTGATCACCGCTATAAACAAAAGAAGAGCGACAATTTTGCACAAAAAAAAAACAAATTTCTTACGTTTGCTAAAATACAAATCCAAAAAAAAAAAAATTTTTTTTCCATTGGTTTTGGCCGATTTATATTCTTCCTCATATTGTTGGTAAAAAAAAAATTGCAATCGGCGTTTATTGATTGGTTTGTGCAAAAGTTGCCTCGTTTACAGATGATGAGAATTAATTTCTGGGATTTTAATTATTTTTTTTTATTAGTAATGGCGGCAATCTGTGATTTTTAGCGCTACTGCGATATTGCAGCGGACATGTCGGACCATTTTGACACTTTTGTGGGACCATTGTCATTTATACAGCGATCAGTGCTATAAAAATGCACTTATTACTGTGTAAATGCCATTGGCAGTGAAGGGGTTAACCTGGAGGGGGCGCTCTAAGGGTTAACTGTGTTCCCTAGGTGTGTTCTAACTGTATGTGGGCTGGCCTGGCTGGGGGAAGGGAGTGATCATGGCTTCCATATACAGGAAGCCTGTGATCACCGCCCTTCCCCCTCTAACAGAACGGAGATCCGTTTCAAGCAATGTGGTTGCAACGCTCTGCACAGTGGAGAAAATCCAACCTTGAAGTGGTAGCCAGGGTGCCTGTGCTGTGATGTGTTCCCACACACCATACAAATTAGTATTCAAAAGATAAAAAAACAGCCGGCAACTCCGTAATCCTCTATTGATTTATTCATGTAGACCACACCAGTGAGTACAAAAAAATACAAATGGCAGACTAGTTTCGGCAAACAAGCCTTGATCACTGCACACACTGCACTGGTGTGCAGTGATCAAGGCTTGTTTGCCGAAACTAGTCTGCCATTTGTATTTTTTTGTACTCACTGGTGTGGTCTACATGAATAAATCAATAGAGGATTACGGAGTTGCCGGCTGTTTTTTTATCTTTAGAACGGAGATCCGTGTTTACTTACATGGACCTCCGTTCTTTCACTGCGAGGGAGCCATCGTGGGTAGCCAGTGGCGATCGAGTCTGCCCTACCCGCTCCCTGGCCCCCCCGAACACAGTGAGCGCACACGCGCCGCCACAATACTAGTTATCACAGCCGCCGTCCTGTGATGGCGTTTCGCGATAACGAGCCATCTTGCCGCCGTCACGCTGCGGGGGGCGGTCGGCAAGTGGTTAAAATTTTTTTTGAAAAAATAAGTGTCCCCCATTGTATTCCATTGTCAATCATGGCATGCGACAGACCCGAAAAAAACCCCGCAACGGCTCCTCCTCCATGTTTGTGAGTAGGGATGGGCCCGCGGTTCGAGTCGAACATTAGTTTGACGCGAACATCGGGCGTTCGTCAAATTTAGAACATTATGGGGCATTTGCAGCGACTTTGTCAGTGCAGAGTGCCCCATAATGCATTGCGCGCAGACAGGGCTAACAGCTCCTCCCCGTTGGGAGGGATCCCGCCGTCTGTACGCTTTTTGCTTTGACAGTTTATTTATATGGAAGGGCGGGGCCACCTGGTGGTGTAAGCACGTGACCCACACCCTCTGACATCACATGATGTCAGAAGGGTGGGGTCGCTCACTTCCATCGCCGGTTGGCCCCGCCCTGCCATAGAAATAAATTGTCAAAGCAAAAAGCGTGCAGACGGCGGGAGCCCTCCCAACGGGGAGGAGCTGTTCGCCCTGTCTGCGCGCAATGCATTATGGGGCACTCTGCACTGACAAAGTCGCTGCAAATGCCCCATAATGTTCTAAATTTGACGAACGCCCGATGTTCGAGTTGAACTAAGGTTCAACTCAAACCGCTGGCCCATCCCTACTCACAAACTATGTAAAAAACCAATATGAGGTCTCTTAAAATGTAGAATGCCTCTGTTTAATGCACAAATAAAGTCCAGTTTTCATAAAGAGCTGTATAAAGTGACTGGTCTCTGTGCAAAGTACAAATAAAGTCCAATTTTCATAAAATGCTGTATAAAGCTACTGGTTCTAAAAACTTCAGTGTGTGCAAATCACTCTGTTCTCCCCTTCTTATGCACCTCACTCACCAGAGTTCCATGACCCCCTATACAACATAAGTGGGCCTCAAGCGCTTTTAGGATGTGTACTATCTCCTCCTGTGATGCCGATATACTCACAAAATGAGAAGTCTTTTTCCCAGGTTCCTCTCCAATATGCATGTGTGTGTGGGTGTGTGTGTGTGTGTGTGTGAGGGGAGAAAAGAACCGGAGGCAGCCTCCAATAGTGTAGTGTTTTATATTAAAGCATTAGAACATTTAGAATCATTATATTAAAAGCATTGCATACAAGCTATAGTGCATATGTTACTTCCTATAACACCTGCATTCCACCAAATGGAAATAGGAAAGAGAAAATGATGCAACAGATCCCAACCAATGTGTTTCATCACACTGAAGTCATCAGGAGTGGCCGTGCCAGTCACTTTATACAGCACGGTATGAAAATTGGAATCTATTTGCACTTCATACAGAGACTTTCTATATTTTAACCTCCCTGGCGGTATGATTATTTCAGATTTTTGGTGCTGAAAGCGGTACATTATTTTGCATGGAAATTTGGCATTTTATATGTAGGCCTGTAATTCTTAGGAATAACTCACTTAAATCTGTCCAAACAAGAGTCTAGTAGACATCCCGGGTATGAAAAAGTTTGAAACATGAAATCATAAATTATAATATAATAAATAACTAAAAATAATTATCAAAAATAATAACGTAATAGTAATAAAATGTATTCAATAATGTAATCAAACCAAAAACACTGAAATTTGCTCAGTTGCAGAATTGTTGCTGTCGTCACTTTCAGTGTCTGATGATAAATTTCCCCAAAAATCAGTATCACTCAATTCTGCAAATTATTCTTATTTACTATCTGTGTTTTCTAGCTGATCAAAAACCACTTTGACGTAAAGGGACACTTTTTGGTTGCCATGGACATTCTCAAGTTTCCAGGCAGAAAGAATGACATATATAATATAAAAGTGCATGCAGGGCACTGGGCAAACCACTAGGGACAAAGGGGATGTGAAATGACTTCATACAGTAATGTAATCTTACAGATTACAGTGTACTGTATGTACACTGTGTGTTTCACTATTTTAATTTGCCCCGGTCTCCGCCCCGTGCAATGCGATGCTCGCAGGGAACAGAGCCCGGCACACAGAGGCATCGGGCAGAGGACACAGCCCGCAGACACGGCGGGGGACATCGCTGGATCCAGGGGACAAGGTGAGTAATGCTGCCTTGGATCCAGCGATGCGATCCCGAGCCACACTCGGGAATACAGCCAGGGAGGTTAAGAGACTTCATATTGCTTTTATATATGTACTAATGCACAGCATACATCATGATGGTACTATATGCAAAAACCCAACATATTTTATTTATTTATTTATTTCAGGTACTTATATAGCGCTGTCAATTTACACAGCGCTTTACATATACATTGTGCATTCACATCAGTCCCTACCCTCAAGGAGCTTACAATCTAAGGTCTCTACTCACATTCATATACACATATACTTGGGCCAATTTAGACAGGAGCTAATTAACCTACCAGCATGTCTTTGAAAGGAAACCGGAGTACTCGGAGGAAACCCACGCAGGCACAGGGAGAACATGCAAACTCCAGGCAGGTAGTGTCATGTCTGGGATTCACACCAGCAACCCTTTTATTGGCAGGTGGAAGTGCTATCCACTACACCACTATAATAAGCATCACACCAATTGTATTTTAATTCTTTGGGTTATATCCTATTTTGAGGGTATAAGCACCATGGAGGCAGCTACATACGGATTTGACACTATAGCATGGAGGTTTGTGTTTATCATTTGTATCAACTTTTTTTTTTATTTTTTTCATTTTGGATGAAGTAAGGGATGGTTATAACTGCTGTCAGTTTTGTTTTTCCATCTGTGTCCTTTTGGGGAGATTTCCCCTCATTTCCTGTCCCATAGTAAAAACAGGAAGTGAGAGGAAATACCTCTAAAGTGAGGGAATACCAGGGAACTATCACTATATCCAAAACGAAAAAAAAATGCCTCTGGTTACTTTTTAAATCACTTTGATCACATGGACTGACTGTACATGAATAGGACGAAACACATACACTATATTGTCAAAAATATTGGGACACCTGCACATGAACTTTAATGGCATCCTAGTTTTAGTCTGTAGGGTTAAATATTGAGTTGGCCCACCCTTTGCAGCTATAACAGCTTCAACTCTTTCGGGAAGGCTGTCCACAGGGTTTAGGAGTGTGTCTATGGGAATGTTTGACCATTCTTCCAGAAGCGCATTTGTGAGGTCAAGCACCGATGTTGGATGAGAAGGCCTGTCTCACAGTCTCCGCTCTAATTCATCCCAAAGGTGTTTTATTGGGTTGAGGTCAGGCCAGTCAAGTTCCTCCATCCCAAACTTGCTTATCCATGTTTTTATGGACTTTGCTTTGTGCACTGGTCCAAATCTGGTGGCGGGGGGATTATGGTGTGGGGTTGTTTTTCAGGGGTTGGGCTTGGCTCCTTAGATCCGGTGATGGGAACTCTTAAGACGTCAGCATACCAAGACATTTTGGACAATTTCAAGCTCCCAACTTTGTGGGAACAGTTTGTGGATGGCCGCTTCCTGTTCCAACATGACTGCACACCACTGCACAAAGCAAGGTCCATAAAGACATGGATGAGTGAGTTTGGGGTGGAGGAACTTGACCTGGGAAGCATGTTAGCTCTAACCCTCCCATTTTGGGGTAGTGTTAAACTCAACCTGCTTCTTGGAAAAAAATATCAGACTTCCTATTAACAACATTGGCACTTCCGGATCTGGCTCCTCACGGAGTAGCTGCATCCACAGCTAGCTCCCGCACGGACCTCCTTATCAGCCTGTAAAACCAAGACAGGGCAGCATCGCACACAACAGCCAGCTCCAGTAGCTCCCCCAGGTGATCCATGGACCGCTACCTGGAAAAAACGGCCCCGCAGATGCACCCGTCGGTTCGGCCCAAAATTGAGCCCCTACTCGGCCGTGGCTCTGGCTCCCTCAGGCGCGGCCTGCCCCTCCACAACGAACGGACCACAGGTCAGTCCTCACCCTGCCAGCAACACCACTCAAGGTGACCAGAGGATGGAGATCAGCACTCCCACACAACCTACCCCCCCCACAACATGGGAGACAGTGACACTGACCGCATTGCACACGCGGTAGCGGCCCTCCTGGTCCGAACTATTGAGACATCAGTTCAGAAGGCCATCCAAGACAGCCCTGCCCACGTCCACAGGGAACTCAATGAAGCTGAACACCGTATATCGAGCGTTGAAGATGAAATTTATCAAATGCAAGGGGCTGAACAATCCCAAGAAAAGACCAACCAATTTTTATCACAAAAGCTCGAAGATCTTGAGAACCGTTCGAGGCGGAATAATCTGCGATTCGTGGGTATCCCGGAGTCGCTTCAATCCCATAACCTCTCCGACTTCTGCTCCAAATGGATTCCTGAGGCCCTGGGTCTCCCAGCCCCCATGACTGTCAAAAGGGCCCACCGTTTGGGCCCCCCCAACGCTGAAAGGCCCACACCGCGACCCATCATAGCGAGATACTTCAACTACGTGGACAAATCGCTAATCATGCAAAAGTTTCATCAGACAAGATCCCTGCAAATAGATGGTCTCAAAGTCCTTGTCGTTGCTGACTACTCCATTGAGGTATCTAAGAAGAGGAAAGCCTTTCAGAACGTCTGTTCGCAGCTATCCCAAAAACGCATCAAATTTACTCTGGCCTTTCCAGCTGTTCTCCGACTTAGGGCCCCCAATGGTGATCAACTCACCTTTCATGATCCCTCAGAAGCAGAGCTGTTTCTTCGTTCGATCCGTCCTTTGTCCAACCCGGACCAGACCCCTGCCTCACCGGCCGCTACAAGACCCCTGGTCCAAAGGAGCCCACGCAAAGACTCTCCCAAATGTCCTAAATTCTCCAACTCCTCTGGCCCAAATCACTGCTAACTGGGACCCTCCCGGTCTAAACTCTGACCGAATTTGCCTACCTGGCCAGACCCCTTCCATTACCAGGCCAATATGATACCACGAACAGTACATTAATCGCAGCCAGATTTCAATCTCTTCTCAGTTTGGTACTGTAAGTGCAAACTTTTTGATATGTTGCTATATATATATTATTTGTGATATCTTCCACATGTAGACACCACGGGTGCGGTCCCCACCCCCCCTCTCCATCACTTCCACTCAGCAACCTGGGGACCAAATATCATACCCTTTTTTTTTATATAGCCGCCCCCTCCTACAGGTGTGAAGCTTCACTATGGAGGTTCCAAAGGGGAGACTTCACAAGCAGTTACCCATGCGGAAAAAAGAGAAGTTGTTACTTGTTATGGTTTTAAGTTCCTTTCTTACTATTTACCCCCCCCACCCTCCCCTCCACCCCTATCACTACCACTAGCTCCTTACTCAAATAGCCTCTTTAACCTCCATCCTGGACACACCTCTGCACCCGGCCTAACACCACAAACCACCCTTGTGCCCAGCAAGGGATCTGATGCTCATAAACAGCCCTCAATGCCTCTAACTCCTGACCCCCCCCCCCGATGAAAATTGTAACATGGAATGTCAAAGGACTCCGGTCCCCCCATAAAAGGCTGAAAATCCTTCGCCACCTCAAACGGATCAAAGCAGAAATCGCCCTATTACAGGAAACCCACCTCTACCCCTCGGATTCCGCTCGTATGCGGAAACTGTGGGTAGGCTCAGTGATTGGCCCAGGAGCCTCCGCCAGAAAGGCAGGTGTCGTTATCCTTTTTCACAAAAATCTGTCCCAAAAAATTCTGTCCTTCGAATCCGATGACCAGGGTCGCATGGTCTCGGCGCGCGTCCAGGTTGACAATATAATTTACCAAATTTCGAACATTTACGCCCCCAACAACCCAGGCAATCATTTCTTTAGCGCCATGTCCTCATTCCTTTTGAAATGGCCGTACCTACCACATATTGTAGGGGGTGACTTCAACAGTGTAATGCACTCCCAGGAGGACAGAGCTTCTCCAAGGAAAGGCAACAGTCGCCCTATGAACCCCCCTCCCACCCTCCTAGCTTCTACCATAAGCTCCCTAGGTCTATCCATTATATGGAGGCTCAGCCACCCCATCGATAACGAATATACCTTCCTCTCCCTTCCTCATAATACCCTATCAAGGATAGACTATCTATTCTGCACCGACCCTCTGATCCCAAAGATCCGTGCCTCGGAGATCCACGACTTGGTCATTTCTGACCATGCCCCGGTCTCTGCGGATATCCACCTATCAAATCGCCATCTATCTCCTAACATCTGGAGATTCCCTCCTTTTCTTCAAAAAAACAAAGACTTCCAATCATACATAGAGGCGGCCTGGGACGAATACTCCTCCCAAAACTCTCCCCACTTGGGCAATCCCACTTTATTCCGGGAGGCAGGCCAAGCGTTCCTCAGGGTACGGATAATATCCTACACAGCATCCTTTAGAAAGCATGCTTTAGCGCAATACAAGGAAGCCAGTAAAGAACTCAGGGAATCCCAGCGAGCCCTCTTTAACTCAAACACACCTGATAGATGCTCTGCCTGGCTCGCTGCCAAACAAACTTTCGAGACCTGGTCGGACACGTTGGAACTTATCTGGAGATTCCACCTTGATGCCACCCTTCACAAGTTTGGCAACAAAGTGGGCAAGCTCTTAGCGAGGCTGTGCAAAACACCCCACAAACCGACCCACATCACTTCCCTCCGAGACGCCTCGGGAACCCTAAAAACGAAACCGGAAGACATTAGCCAAATCATGCTAAATTTATATTCCACTTTATACGCCCCGGATCCAATAAACAAAGATGTTGCCCTTTCCTTCTTAGATCATTTACAACTTCCAAAAGTCTCCACCTCCCACTTAGAGCTCATCAACTCCCCCATAACATGCCAGGAAATCAGCGATGTCATCAAACACCTAACCCCCTCCAAAGTCCCGGGCCCAGATAGGTTTACGGGTGAGTTTTTTAAAGTATTACAATACAAAATATTTCCCCCCTTACAGGCGGTCTACTCCCACATATGGGAAGGAGGCGCTTACCCCCCCACTAGCAATCAGGCAATCATTAACCACTTCAATACTGGGCACTTAAACCCCCTTCCTTCCCGGACCAGTTTTCAGCTTTCAGCACTGTTGCAGTTTGAATGACAATTGCGCGGTCATGCGACACTGTACCCATATGAAATTTTTATCATTTTTTTCATACAAATAGAGCTTTCTTTTGGTGGTATTTAATCACCCCTGGGTTTTTTATTTTTTGCGCTTTAAATTTTAAAAAAAGACTGAAAATTTTCAAAAACAATGCATTTTTCTTTGTTTCTGTTATAAAATTTTGCAAATAAGTAATTTCTCTTCATAAATTTTGACCAAAAATGATACTGCTACATTTCTTTGGTAAAAATAACCCAAATCTGAGTTTATTTGGTGTTGGCGGACAGACAGATGTGACGGGACTGTGACAGATGTGACGGGGACATACAGCTGTTTTGGGGACTGTGACAGATGTGACGGGGACAGACAGATGTTTGGGGACTGTGACAGATGTGACGGGGACATACAGATGTTTTGGGGACTGTGACAGATGTTTTGTGTATGGTGACAGATGTGATGGGGACATACAGTTGTTTTGGGGACTGTTTTATGGGGACACTTATGTGTATGGGGACAGGGGTATCAGTGTGCTTGGTGCACTGTGTGGGGGGCGATCTGTGAGAGCTCTCTGCATGAAATCCTCATCATGCAGAGAGCTGTCATATTGCTGCAGATTCCCGCCTCCCCCCCCCCGCACTGAGCTCTCACTGAGCTTGGCGGGGGGAGAACTGTCACAGAGACGTTCGTCTCTGTTTACAATGTGGCGGCTGTGATTGGACACAGCCGTCACATGATCGGGAGGGCCAGTCACTGCGCCCATATCCCGATCTCTGCTCAGCTGGATCCTGTGATCATAATGATCAAAAGATCCAGCCGCAGCGCGCCGCGTGGCCGCGCTGCAAACTCCCGTTCTGCAGGACGTGTTTACACGTCTTGTCAGAACGGGGAAGCTCCCATCCGGCCATATATGTACAGTGGCCGGGTGGCAGGTGGTTAAAAAAAAGGTAAAGACCCCACTGATCCTGGTTCCTACAGGCCCATATCCCTACTCAACATTGACGCCAAAATTCTGTCAAAAATTATAGGCTAGCATTGATTATCCCCCACATTATTGACCCCGCCCAATCAGATTTTGTCAAGGGTAGAACAGCCACCCTGAACATCAGGAAGGCTCTGACAGTCCAGGAGAGTGCCAGACTTGACCCAAGGGGGGACCGCGCCATCATCACTCTGGACGCCAAAAAGGCCTTTGATAACGTCAACTTTGATTGGCTTTATTTAGTCTTGACGAGGATTGGCTTCGAGGGCCCTTTCATTCACCTTATTAAGTCAATGTATCAAGCCCCGGCAGCCAGACTGGTGGTGGCCGGACTCCTCACAACCGAGTTTAGACTCTTCAAGGGCACTAGGCAGGGCTGCCCCTTATCCCCCCTCCTGTTTAATATTGCTCTAGAACCATTCTCTAGATTCATCAACTATAAGGCCCCCCTCCATGGAATAAAAATCGGTGAATCTACCTTATATTCACCTCCAACCCTACCTCCGACTTAGCCACAATTAAATCCACCTTTGACAACCTCAGACTCTGTTCTGGCCTCCGAATTAACTACCGCAAGAGTGAAATTCTGCCACTAGGACCCTCCAAAAATCCTCCCTGGCTCGCCACCTCCCCATTCATATTAGCCCACTCTCACATCACCTACCTGGGTATAAAAATTGGCAAACGGCCCACTTCCTTATATCACTTAAATTATCCTCCTCTCATTACCAAAATCATTCAGGAACTTAAGCACTGGACGGATTTGCCGCTCTCGCTCATGGGGAGATGCCACCTGATCAAAATGGTCAGTTTTTCCCGCCTTCTTTATCCATTGCAAACTATCCCACTCTTACTTAAACACAAAGACATTCAACTGCTCAATAAAGCTATGTCTGCTTTCATTTGGAAAAATAAGAGATCGTGGATACCATTACACAAGCTCTATCTCCCCAGGAGCGAGGGGGGCAGCAACCTCCCAAATGTAAGGTTATACAATATTGCCTGCCTCCTAAGGTTCAGCATGGACTGGGTCACGAAATCAGCTTGCTATTCAAATTACAACCTGGAAAAAGAAATGGTACACCCACTTTTGTTAACTGCTCTACTCCATACCAAATGGAAGGGTGTCCCCTCAGGCCTCCAACACAATCTACTACTCAGAGACACGGCGATAGCCTGGAGGGAGTACCTGAAACTGTTCAAGCTATCACCTTTTATGTCCATTTACCTTCCTATAAGGGGCACCCCCAATTTTCCAGGAGGACTGGAGCACAAAGTATTCCTCCTATGGGAACAGTGTGGTCTAACAAACTTTTCCTCCCTATGCCAGGAGTCAACTGGTCTCCCCCGAAATTTTCCTTCAGTTGTAAACGAGTTCTCAATATCCAGATCACACATCTTTTTTTATTGGCAATGCCTCAGTTTCATCAAGGCCTCCTGCCCGAACAGTAATATGAGGTTCAAGTTGAGTGAGTTGGTTGCCCTAATTAGCAAAAAATCCTACAACATATATGACATTTATAAACCCCTCCTGGCTAAAGCCTGCCTACCCCCCGCCCACTCAGGGGTCTCTAACTGGAATAAAGACTTTAAGGATGCAAATCTGGTAGAAAAGATCATGGAGGGATATAAGCACACTCTCAAGCTAACTCCCAATGAAAACTGGAGGGAGACCCAGCTTAAAATCATACACCGAGCCCATATCCCCTTCCTCCAGGACAAGTAAAACCTGCAGTCCTCCACCTGCCCACACTGTGGGCACAAAAGACCCTCCCTTGCCCACTGTTTCTGGACTTGCTCCTTTATTTCAATATTCTGGGACCAAATCATTGCTTACATCAAACACATCAACCTCCTTCTTCTCCCGAAGGACCCACTGCTATTGATCTTTGGACACTGGGACAAAGAGCTAATCCAATGGTCCCCATCTATCAACCCCCAAGCCAGGGAATGGTCCCTGACATGCCCCCTGGTCGCGAGACAAGCCATACTAAAGAACTGGACTTAGAAAAGGCCAGCCCATCGATTCTCCAAGTGGAAAAAGATCTTATAGCTCTCCTCTTCAAGGACAAGTTCAACACCAACTTCAACCACCTGCAAGAAGCAAATACCTTGTATCTCAGATGGAAACCCTTTATGTCAGCTATTCTCCCTTCAGAGGATTTCAAGAATCTGAGGGAATCTTCCTTCTTTTACTTCAGCGGTCACAACCATTCCTCTCTACAAGATAACATTGTCTAACCTCCGGCTAACTGAGACCGCATCAATTCTACTGACTCCAATCCTAGCCTCCACCGCTCAGCCTTCTCCTGACCCGGCTACACTCCTTGGCCAGCAGCCCATGTCGCAGGACTTAGTCTTCATGGACAACAGCAAAACATCTGTTATTTATCCTAGTGGTAGGACCCCCCCTCCCCCTCCCAGTGTTTGGACTAGAACATCTATGACCCACCATTTCGTCCTTACAACTTTTGCTTTATTCCTGCTCTTATTGAATTTACAACTACGATGTGTGATTGTATATACCCGCTCTGTGTTAACCTCCAGCTTATATTTCACATGCCGTGTAAAAAATGTTATGTTCAAGCAAGGTGATTCCCACCTTACTCTGCTCTGTCTGTATCTTGCTATATTCTCAATAAAATCTATTAAAAAAAAAACAAAAAAAAAACAACATTGGCAAGCAGTCACATTTTTTACCAACCAAGAGTGGGGAGAAATGAGGCAATGGAGATCTTTCTTACATAAAAAGAAATATGGTGGCCAGATATTACTTAGCAAGGCGAGGGGTGCCACAGGTAAAAGGGAGAAATCCACATGAAAACTTAAAAAAAGAGCCCAAATCCACAACTTATCAGTCCAAGATGCTTATTTTCATGATGTTTCAAAAACAGGAGACTAAATGGAAGCCATTATATTTTTGGAGGCCAACAAATTTTGAGGCTACGTTGCTCCACAGTATCTGCTGCTACAGAGGTCAGTGAGAGTCTCCTTTAAAAGCTAATTTCATGCCTATTAGGTATATGTAAACATTTAATCAACCACTTTTTAGTGGGGACCCAAACATCAATAAGAACATGATAGGGGTTCTAACCCTTGCCTACTCTATCCAAAACGTAAAAAAAAAATAGTTTTGAGTTATACTTTAACACCTTCCCACCCAGCCTATAACAGATTGACGGACGGGCGGGGGCTTTCCTGTTCTGAGTGGACGTCATATGACATCCTTCAGAACATGGTACTCGTGTGCGCCGCTGGTGGCATGCAGCCGGTGATCCGTGGTGCTGGGTGTCCCTCTTTACCATGTGATCAGCTGTGTCCAATCACAGCTGATCACAGTGTAAATAGGAAGTGCCAGTTATCAGCATTTCTCTCCTCACGCTGTCAACGTGTCAGGAGAGACGATGAGTGGTTTTCCTCAGTGGGGGCATCTGCACTGATAATCAGTGCAATGAATATCAGTGCAGCCGATCAGTGATGCCTACCAGTGCCCACCAGTGATGTCCACCAGTGATGCCAATCAGTGGCTCTCAGTGATGCCAATCAGTACCCATCAGTGCTGCTTTTCAGTGCCGTTCATCAGTGCTGCCAATCATTGCTGACTATCATTGACCATCAATGTCGCCTATCATTGACCATAAGTACTGCCTATCAGTGTCGCCTATCGATGCCATAAGTGCTGCCTATCAGTGCCCATCAGTGCCGCCTATCAGTACTCATCAGTGCTGCATATCAGTACTGAATATTAGTGCCTCCTCATCAACGCATATCAGTGCCAGCTCATCAGTGCTGCCTATCAGTGCGTGTCAATGTAGCCTCATCAGCGCACATCAGTGTAAGAGAAAAACTACTTATTTACCAAATTTTGAGACTAAGAAAAACATTATTTTTTTTGAAATTCTTGGTCTCTTTTTGTTTGTTTAGTAAAAAAAAAAAAAAAAAAACATTTGGTGATTACATACAACCAAAAGAAAGCTCTATCTGTCTCAAAAAAATGATACAAATCTAGTTTGAGTACAGTGTGGCATGAGCGCACAATTGTCATTCAAAGTGTGACACCCCTGAAAGCTGAAAATTGGCTTGGGTGGGAAAGGGGTGAAAGTGTCCGGTGCTGAAGTGATTAAATCAACACTGAAATTTTTATGCTGTAATAATAAGCCTCATTCCTAATCATTTGTCAAAGTTGAATTTAATTGTAATTTTTGTTTTCTGCTAAGTTGAATCATATCAAAATATAACACTTGCAAAAAACAAGATAACATTTTGCTTTTCTATGTGGAGGAATATGGTCAAGAAAACATGTACTCTTATTCACTGTGACATCTAACAACATGACACTTCCATACATTACAGAAAAGCCTTCTTCATGATGGTTTGCCATGGCATTCATTAGCGGTCAGAGCCCAGGTAATAGATAAATTGTGTCAGTGAATCCTTGAACTGGCTTGCCGACTTCAAGAGAGAATATGAAGAGTGATATGTTACAACACAGAGAATTCCAAGAATTCATCTCACAACAACCCCAGCCACAGCATACTGGATTCAAACAAAGGAAGCTACCATTGGATCTTCAAGACAAAATGTATCTCTTTATTTATACTTGGAGTTATTTTTTGATTTAATTTTTTTCTAAAATATCACAATTACATTTTTATCTATAGCTAAAATGGCAGTGTAACATAACATATTATGTTATATATAGCATGTTTTAAAACCCTTTACAACCATTTCTATAAAAAAAAGTAAATACTTAACATATTATCCCCATGCTTCTAACAATCATGAGAAAATGGACAGCTTTACTTTCCAGTTTTTTTATGGCAACCCTCACCCACGACTATGCTTCTTTTTTTCTAATATACTGTGCAAGAAGATTCCCTATGGCAGAGGTCCCTATTCCTCGGGCCGTGGACTGGTACCATTACGTGGCCTGTTAGGAACCGGGACACATGGAGTGCTTTACCGCTCTGGCAGCTGCATGTTCCCAGCTGTGGTAAGGGGCAGTGTAGTGACCGAATCAGTGGATCACACGGCACCATTTTTTAATTTTTTGTACAAACTTTATTTGAAGTGTACAAAACACACAATGCACAACAGCTGCGATTTGGCGCAATGTTCTGTGCAGCATATCTGCACTTCATCACAACACACTGCAGTGCAGCCATAGGCTGCGTTGCCGTATGAATGGGACACATAGGAAACAATTGTTTTTTGTGTGTCCTTGCAGCGATCGCTGCACACTGTGTGAATTAGCCCCTACAGCTGCTCGGCAGGCTATACCACATTCTCCCCTGGTCTGTGGAAAAATTGTCTTACAGAAAACCGGCCCCTGGTGCCAAAATGGTTGGGAACTGCTATGGTATAAACACGGGTATCCCACCATGTCTTAGGATAGATTCACAGGTGTGATGGAGCAAGCACAAGCATTTCAGTGTGCTATGTGTAGGGCAGCCGATTTTTTACAGTGGTCTGAAAACAAGTACCTGACCCTTTTACAAAAATTAGTACAAAAAGAGCTACCCCCTGGGTGGGACTTTAAATAGGTAAACCAAACCACATGTATAAAAATATGTATTTATTTAATCCATATAAAAATAAATATTTGTCACTCACAAGAGGGACCAATATTCATACAAACATGCCAAGTAGTATATACAATAAAGGTCAATGTAAAAAATAGTAGTACAGCCCCTGGACAACAATTCAAAGAACTTGACATTTTACCATTAACTGATATTCTGGTTATTATACAATATCTCTTGGATGTTTAATCTTTCAAATGGACAATCTGAGCCGACAGGATTACTTCTTGTCTATGAGCCTCCTGACCTACTTTCAACGTTTAACGTTTATAAGCCTGTACGTTTGTTATTATTACCTGATATGATGTATGGAAGGGTTAATCTGATAACCCAATTGCAATAACATGTATTGTCTACTTTTGAAAATATCAATAAAAAACCATATTAAAAAAAAAAAAAAAAAAAAAAAAAAAAAATAGTAGTACAGCTACAATTCACCAATGATGCATTCACATGTAGTTCAAAGATGAAATTACAAAATGAGTATTTCCGTTGTCCGAAGGTGGAATTCGGTATCCAACATAAATGCTTCTGGTTAGGAAACAGGCCCTTCATCAGGGGTAATTTACAACGGATAAGCTGTAGAACCTTGGTGTGTTATTCTAAAATAGAAATTCTTCTCTATTATAAAGGAAACAGAAGCAAATCAATATGCTGCGATAAGACATATATTTACAATGGTTGGTACAATATATGAAACCCTGGGTGTTTTACCTGTCCTAGTGATTTCTGTGCACAGAAGCTCAATGGCTAGATGTCCAAGTCCAACAGGGACAGGTATTACAGTATGTTACTACCAGATGGACTAAGGCTAAAGGCGAACATTTGCTGAGGCATCATATATGATCATATATGTGTATCTGAAGTGAGAATGTAAATGAGATAGAATATAATATCTGATATGTGGGGGAAGGAATTGAGCGGTGGTGGGGGGGGGGGGATAAGGGGAGGGGGGAAGGGGGAAAGGGAAGGGGAAGGAAAGGGAAGGGAAAAGGGGGGAGGGGAAGATTGGAGAGGGGAAGTAGGGGTGGAGGGGGGTAGGTTCGGGGAGGGAGAATAGCAGAAGGTAAGATATCAAGGGTAAAACCCCAGTCCCCCAAATAACGAGCAATAGTGACACATGTCGAAAAGAGTGCTCACCAATATTGGCTTAGGTCGATGGGATGTCGTATGAGGGAAGGTAGCATGAGAAAGAAAGAGAGCGCATCAGGATCAGCGTCAGGAGGGACCGAAGGGATCTGCCAATGGTCCAGAGCCCACAATTGCCCTTCAAATCTATAGAAATATACATACCCAGTCAGGGAGTATACAGAAGTCATGGGACAAAGAAAAAAAGGGGAATGAGAATACTGGAGTAGATCAAAGAAAATGCTGAGAACAGGAGATTGCTGGACATAAGGAAAAGCAGGGTAGGGAAAAAGGGGAGATCAGATATACAGCACTGCAGTTTGTATGAATATTGGTCCCTCTTGTGAGTGACAAATATTTATTTTTATATGGATGAAAAAAATACATATTTTTATACATGTGGTTTGGTTTACCTATTTAAAGTCCCACCCAGGGGGTAGCTCTTTTTGTACTCAATATTTGGGGATTAGGTAACCACCTCTCTATCCTTACTGACTGTGTGGTTTACAATTTTTACAAAAATGTGCCACACACACACACCAAAATACCTGTGTGAAAATACCTGCGTTACCAGATGCGTGAGGGTGCCATTAACAGTGGCACCACCATGCATCTGCTAAAGGGCAGTGCATTTCTCTGCATTTCAGGAAAGTGCACCATTTTGTATACATTCCTAAAATTCCGTAGTGTGAACCTAGCCTTGAGTGTAGCCAGAGGTGTAAGATCTGTACATTTTTCAGGTAACATATGTCTCATAAAGGTAAAGCAAAACTGTTATATATACACTTTTAGTAGATATTTCATTTTTTAACCTGGCAAAGATTGTATAATCCATTTAAAGAAACCTTGTCACCAACCAACCAACTAGCCAAAAAAATTGAAATGCTTACTTGCAGGATTTTTTTTTCCATAAGCCACTTGCAATGTGCCTTCAAAAGAGAAGTTCAGGTCTGTTCTTTTTTAAAAATCATACTTACCTAGGTGAATGCAGAATCAGTCAGATGCTGCATCTGTCCCCCGTGGCTCTAAGACTGAAAACCGAGCAATCAAACACCACAGATCACTTGGTTCTCAGAGCTCCATGAGCAGAGTGCTGGTGACTGACAGTCTCTGCTATCTGCTCTGCCCCCCCCCCCCTCCTCGTTCACTGGAGTGCTGGACTGTGGAGGAGATGGTAATGGCCGGCTCAGGCTCTCAGGGGCTTGCTAAGAGTTTAAGCCAGGTGCCAGTCCAGGCATGTGGGTAGATCCCAACTTCATTGTCGCGATCTTGCCCGAGCCTAGACTGGCTCTGTGACATCAGCCGACAGCGGGCTTCAGCTGTCTGCTGAAAACAATTCACAGGAGTGCAGAACTAACTGAACTCCTGTAATCCACAGGAGAAGTACAGCCAATCGAGCTGAGAGGCTAAGCCAGGTGCCAGTCCAGGGTTGTGGGCAGATCCTAACTTTATTGTCGCGATCTTGCCCCAGCCTGGACCAGCTCTGTGACATCAGCTGACAGCGGGCTTCGGCTGCACTCCTATGACACATAGGAGAAGTTCAGCCAAGTGAGCTTTGGCTGGACTTCTCCTTTAATCATAGTAGGGAATTCAAATCCTCCAGGAAAGATCAATTGCCTAGTACAGACACAGTACCCCTGCCACGTCTCTTCTGGAAATATCAAATTAGTGTCTGTGCTGGCCCATCTCCTCCTTCCCTTCCCTCCCCTCCCCTCATAACTTTCCCTTTTTTGAGGTGGGGGGCCGAGGTGTGGCGTTGGCCAAAGGGAGTGCTACATAGTATCACTTGAATGGCAGCTCTGAGTCTACTGGAATTCCTGACATCACATCCTGTCTCTATACAAGACAGGCTTTTTATAGGTAAATAACATGCACAAGATACATAGTTCTAAAATAAAACTAAAGGCAACACTTTTTTCATTTTAGAGTAAGGGAGGTTCATAATCCCTGTCAGGTTTATTTTTTCACCTGTATCCCATTTGGGAAATTTCTTTTCATTTCCTGTTCCATAGCGAACCTAGGAAGTAAGAGTAAATCTCTACAATGTGAGGAAATTCCTGACTAAACTGTAGGCAAAGGTTTTCTTTTTTAGAGATAGAGTAACATAAGGTTATAACCCTATCAGTTGTTTTTTTTTGTCATCTGTGTCCCATTGAGGAGATTTACCTTTGCTCCCTGTCCCAGGAATTGAGAGGAAATCCCTGCAAATTAAGGGAATCCATTGGGGCCCCCCAGATCACTAGAACTAGTGTCCCTATTGGAGGATTTCCCCTCTATTATTGTTATGGTGTCAATTCAAAATGTTTACTTTCGATCATAACGGTAAACAACACAAATAGAGAGGGTGAATTTCCCTAATGGAGGCACAGACAGTAACGAAAACTGACCAGGGTTCTAATCTTTCTTCACTCAATCTAAAAAAAAAAAAAAAATGTTTTGCCTTTAGTTATACTTTAATGTCCTAAATCTGCTGCAGGCAGGAGGAAGCATTTCCTCAGTCTCCTCTCAACCGCTGATTATATTGCGATCACTTCCTAGCAAGGCACAGGGTAAGAGGTTGCAGTAAGGCCTGATCTTTGTCAGACATTTCATAGCCATGAGCTGCACAGGCACCATGATGTACATGATTGTGTCACCTCTAACCACTTAGAGACCACCCACCACATATATATTGTGGTAGGGTGGCTCTATTGCGTGAAACAGCGTACCTGTGCGTTGTTTTGTGCATTTGATATTGTGGACGCATGCACGCTTGCCTCCGCTGCTTGGCGGGGGGAGCTGATGTCCGCTGGCCACCCGCGATTGCACCACAGAGAGGCAGAATGGGGATATGCCTATGTAAACAAGGCGGATCCCCGTTCTGACAAAGAAGTACACAGAGATCTTCTGTTCCTAATATTCAGGAACAGCGATCTCTGTGTTCATCCTGTCAGTCCATCCCCCATGCAGTAAGAAAACACACTGCGGGAACACACTTAACCATTTGATCTCCCCTGATGTTAACCCCTTTCCTGCCAGTGTAATTTATGCAGTGACAGTGCATTTTGTTCAGCATTGATCGCTGTCTTGATGTCACTGGTCCCCAAAAAGTGTTACTTAGGGTCAGATTTGTCCGCCGCAATGTGGCAGTCCCGCTAAAATTGCTGATTGCTGCCATTACCAGTAAAAACAATAGAAAAAAATTAAAAGTCCATAAATCTATCCCATAGTTTTAGACACTATAACTTTTGTGCAAACCAATCATTATACGCTTATTAGGATTTTTTTATCAAAAATATGTAGCAGAATACATATTGTCCTAAATTAATGAAGAAATTAGAATTTTTACATTTTTTTATTGGATGTGTTTTATAACAAAAAGTAAAAAATATTGTTTTTTTTTTTTCAAAATTGTTGTTTTTTTTTTTTTGTTTATAGTAATGTCTGAACAAAGATGGCTCTGTACTTTTCTGAGCACAGAAAAGAGAGGTGCTAAGAGCCCATCCCTGACATATTTTGATTGAATTGCGGATCAATTAGATAACGATTTACAGCATGTGTGGCCACCATTATGTCTTTTTATTTTGTAAGGGCTTGTTTACACCTGTGGCTGGGGGCAGTAAAAACATGCAGTTGAGCTGCAGTTTACTGCCTCAGTACTGCACCACCTTAACAACTAAGGCAGCTGATGGCACTTTTTGTTTACATGTAACAATCAGTATTTGTTCCTAGAAAATCACTTAGGACCGCCAAACATTATATATATTTTATTTAAAGCAGAGGCCCTAGATAATAAATTGGTGGGTTTTGCAATTTGCTTATGTTACATAGTTACATAGTAGGTAAGGTTGAATAAACACAGCAGTCCATGCAGTTCAACCTGTGTAGGTGTGTGTGTGTCAGTGTCTATAATAATTTCCTATATCCCTGTATGTTGTGTGCAAGATGCACGTAAGATGTGTCCATCAGGTCCAAGAGTCTTTTAAAAAATATCAATACTCCCCGCTGACACCACCAATTGTGGAAGAGAGTTCCACAATGTCACACAGTATTTGAGCAATGGTTTTTCAAACGCAATGTTTTTGGAAAAAATACACCTTATTTGAATTTTAATGGAAAAAAACACAATACATAACTAAATGTTTTAGTAACATATAAAAGGTGATCTTATGTCTAGTAAATAGATACCAAACATGTTGCGTTTTAAAATTGGGCACGCCCGTGCAACGCCAACAAACGACATAAATTTTACTATCCATATGCAACACTTTAAAAGCCTTTATAGGTTACTACTTTAGATTTACAAAGGAAGTCTAGTGATAAAATGACTGCCCATGATCTGATGTTCGTAGTGATAGCTCACGTGTGTTGGATGATCACTTTTTGCATGCAGGACCGGCATGTGCAATTGCCATTGCACGTAAGCATGGGGGGACAGGGGCACTTTACATTTTATTTTATTCATTTATTTATTTATTTATTACATTGTATCACTTAAGGGCCAAGCCTCTTTTTGACATTTGGTGTTTACAATATTTTTTTTTGCTAGAAAATTACTTAGAACAAACATTATATATTTTTTTCTGACATCCTAGAGAATAAAATGGCAGTCGTTTTCAATATTTTTTCTCACACTGTATTTGCACGGTGGCCTTACAAGCGCAATTTTTTAATATATTTTTGAATTACAAAATAAGACAACAGTAAAGTTAGCCCAATTTTTTTCTATATTGTGAAAGATAATGTTACGCCGAGTACATTGATACCCAACATGTCATGCTTCAAAATTGCGCCCGCTCATGGAATGGCGACAAACTTTGGCACTTAAAAATCTCCAATGGCAACGTTTCTACAGGTTACCGGTTTTGACTTACAGAGGAGATCTAGTGCTAGAATTATTGCTTTCGCTCTAAGGATTGCGGCGATACCTCACATGTGTGGTTTGAACACTTATGTATGCATTCGCTTCTGCGCGTGAGCAGAAGGGGTCACTTTTATTACTATTGCAAGGAATGTAAACATCCCTTGTAATAGAAAAAAAGCATGACATGACCTCTTTAATGTGAAATCTGGGGTCAAAAAGACCTCTGGTCTTATATTTAGACTTAAATGCAATAAAAAAAAAAGTAATTTGGAAAAAAAAATTCCTCTTTAACCACTTAACAACCGGTCCATAGCCAAATGACGGCTACAGGGCGGTTACTTAATTCTGGGAGGGCGTCTATTGACGTCCTCCCAGAATCGCGCTTCCCGCACACGCCCCCTAGGGTGATGTGTAATGCCCACAGCGCTGCTAAGTGACAGTGGGGGACAGGCTGCACCCCCCCACCATCCATCCACACCCACCAGCCATCCTCACCCCAGCCATCCTCACCCCATCCAGCCATCCTCACCCCATCCATCCTCACCCCATTCAGCTATCCTCACCCCAGCCATCCTCACCCCATCCAGCCATCCTCACCCCATCCAGCCATTCTCACCCCATCCATGCTCAGCCACCCATCCATCCATGCTCACCCATCCAGCCATCCTCACTCAGCCATCCTCACCCCATCCATGCTCATCCATCCATGCTCAGCCACACTACAGTGCCCATCCATGCCACTACACTGCCCATCCATGCCACTACACTGCCCATCCGTGCCACTACACTACCCATCCATGCCACTACACTGCTCATCCGTGCCACTACACTGCCTATCCGTCCCACTACAGTGCCTATCCATTCCAGCACACTGCCTCACAACAGTGTAAAAGGTAGTCAAATTAGATTTGGAATGTATGCCCCTAGAACACCTGATGGTGCTCCCTGCATGTTGGGCCTCTGTATGTGGTCAGGCTGTGTAAAAGTGTCACACATGTGGTATTGCCATACTCGGGAGGAGTAGCAGAATATTTTGTGGGGTGTCATTTTTGCTAGGTACATGCTGTGTGTTAGAAATATTTCATAAATGGACAACTTTGTGCAAAAAAAAAAATGTGTTTTCATTTTCTTTCCACATTTTCCAAAAACCTGTGGAAAAAATCACATATTCAAAAGACTCATTATGCCTCCTAGAATATACGCTGGGGTTTTTGCTTTCCAAAATGGGGTCATTTTTTGAGCATTTACATTGTCCTGGTGCTCCAGAACCTTCAAAATTGCAAGAGGTAGTCAAGAAATTATATGTGTAACTCATGCTCCTAGAACGCTTGATGGTGCTCCCTGCATGTTGGGCCTCTGTATGTGGCCAGGCTGTGTAAAAGTCTCACATGTGGTATTGACATACTCAGGAGGAGAAGTAGAATATGTTTTGGGATGTAATTTGTGGTATGCATATGCTGGGTGTGAGAAATAACCTGTTAACATATGACAATTTTGTGAAAAAAAGAAAAAAAATCTTCATTTTGCAAAGAATTGTGGGAAAAAATTACAACTTCAAAAAATTCACCATGCCTCTTACTAAATACCTTGGAATGTCTACTTTGCAAAAAGGGGTAATTTGGGGGGTATTTGTACTTATCTGGCTTGTTATGGTCTCAAGAAATGAGATAGGTGGTCAGTACATCAGGTGTGATCAATTTTCAGTGAATGGCACCATAGCTTGTAGACTCTATAACCTTCACAAAGACCAAATAATATACACTAATTTGTTTTTGTTTTTACCAAAGAAGTGTGGCAGTATAAATTTTGGCCAAAATTTATGAAGAAAAATTACTAATTTGCAAAATTTTATAACAGAAACGAAGAAAAATTCATTTTTTTACAACATTTTCGGTCTTTTTTAAATTATAGCGTAAAAAATAAAAAACCCAGCAGTGATTAAATACCGCCAAAAGAAAGCTCTATTTGTGTGAAAAAAAGGACGTAAATTTATATGGGTACAGTGTTGCATGACTGAGTAATTGTCATTCAAAATGTGAGAGCACTGAAAGCTAAAAATTGGTCTGGTTATTAGGGGGGTTTAAGTGCCCAGTGGTCAAGTGGTTAAGAGCATTGGGCGAAAGCAATGTTTGACATCGCTTCATCTCATTCAATGCTATGGAGCCGAGTGGGGGCCATCTTTCCCTCAATCTGCATCCAGTCTCTCAGGGATAAGGACGCAATCATCTCCGCCGCTACCAACGGCTCCGGTAAGCTGCCTATCTGCTGCCATAACAACGGGATTCCATATCAAACAGCCGACGTCAAACAAGTAAAACAATGGCGGCTGGTCATTAAGTAGTTAATTTATTTTTTTATCTTTTTTATTGCTGTCACAAAGAATGTAAACATCCTTGTGACAGCGATAGGCATGTGACAGGTACCTTTTATGGAGAGATCTGGGGTCTATAAGACTGAATACTTTTGATTTTTGAAAATGGCACCGTTTACATTCGGGTAAACCAAAAGTAATGTCAGGTCATTCATCACTTTTGGGTTACCATAGCTGAGAGCCTATGAAAGACAATCCAGGCTTTGTTCAGCTCTCCAATCAGTCGGTGGAAGCACCGGCTAGTGACTCAGGTCTCCTGGTTGGACAAAAGAGCCCAAAAATGTTGCAAAAGGCAGCAGGGGGGGGTCCCCTCCTGTTGTGTGTAAAAGCAACCCAGTGGTTAGTCAGCCACTAGGATTGCTTTACCAAGAGAAACAACCGCTGGCTCTAAAAGAATGGTACTGGGATGATGGTCATTCTGGTATAAGCACTTGAGGCCCAGCAACATTTGCAAGTAATTAAGTAGTTAAAGTGAATGGGGCCACGTAGCTCCTTAAGCACATGCAATGCATGCATTTATGGCATGGTGCTGTGACATTTACTAGTTTAAGACATATCACCTTCTTACCGCCCATCAGATTCCTCTGAAAAGAACTATGGGTTGCTTTTTAGAGGTGTCCCAGTGACAGCCACATGTGTAAGCATAGCCTAAAGAAGTTGTAGTTAGAAAGCTCCTCTACTGATTATTATTATTACTTCTAGTAAGAGCAGTTGTAAGCATAGTAGTAACACAAGTTGAAGTACAAGCGGTATTAAAGCAATACTAACTGCAGTATTTGTGTGAGTTCTTTTAGTAGTGTTTCATGGTACTCCTTGCAAAGCTGTGTCTGCTACTTCATGGTAACACACAATGTGAGGTGGATAATTCACTCGGATTCACATTTCATGGGATAAGAACACGGGCTCCAGATTAATATGTACCTAGCGGTTTATCTGTTTCATGCTGACAAAGATATAAAGTCGTACTTTGTCTATTTGGCGATCCATGTATAATTAGACCTCGGGCACAAGAATAGGGTACTTTACACTTAGGCTCACTTAATAGGTGGAGTGTAACACACAATGGTACTTCATCGTCTGTGTCGAAACGTTCCTCATGGTACTTTGTGATGATTTTCTTGAGTGTGTTTATGACGTCAATCATAACGAAATTATGGCGAACATGAAGTTGAACACAATGATGATACGAATGTTGACGAGAATGATCTTCATTATTATTATTAGTCATCTCCTCGAAAGATTGATGTTGAAGAAATCCGATACGAATGTGTACACCG